>JASAND010002806.1:0-29033 GCA_030248195.1 Trissonchulus latispiculum
AAGCATTAGTATCTTCCCCACTCTTCTGATAAGTTTTGGTTTGACAGCGTTGCGGTGACCATATCGCAGAATAAAGTAGCCATCGTAATTTCCCAGGTTATGTGTGCAATAAAAGTGGCATTACGAACGTTATGAAAAAGCCAAGAACAGAACTGATCAAAACTGATGTCCCTTTAAAAATCACTGTTTCTCCGCTGCAGGACTGAGTCACGCATAGATTAGGAATATGCTTTGAATTAGCGCCATTGTTATCTACCACTCGAAATCAAAGAACCGAAGTAATTAGTGTTGGTGCTGCTTGGTCTCTCTTCAGGCGGCGGTTCGCTTTGACACAAAATGTCCTCGTTATTGACAACTTTTGCCACTCTTCTGCCCTCGCGTCTACATTTTCGTCACCGCTGAGATAAGAAATACAATCCGCGTGAATATCCTGGAGTTCTTCGTCCATGTTATCTGCTTCAGTGGGGGTTGAGGGGATCTTTTAGTGAACATCTGCTACGCATTGTATATAACATAAATGGTTGGGTGGTTGATGAGTGCGGCAAATTGGGCAGTGGAAAAGTTGGCATTGGTGAGCTGTAGGAGGGACAACTTGCTTCGTTTATCACTCGAGAGCAGTCTTCACACCGAACAAATGAAGCACAGAGTGTTTGCTGATGGTTGGTGTAACAAGCAAGAACTCAACCAGTGACGGTTGCAACTGCTGCAAAATACAGGTTCCTCGTCAGTAACGGCGGTGTTATTTTTACAGCCAGAATATTTGCAAAGCTTACAACCGCCTTCACACTTGTGAGCGGCTTTTGCGGGTTTAAAGCCTCGCTTGCATTTGTTGCAAAAGTTGGCTGTGTTCATAAACCCCGCCATCTTTGTAATCACATCGAAATGGTTCTGATATGCGAGCAAATTGATTTGCTTTTTTCTGTAGGGACCAGAGAAAACCAACTTGCCAAATTCATCAATTGACCATACATTTATCTGATAGTCGGACAGGACCTTCTGGCAAGTCTTGACGCAATTTAAATCCAATAACGTTCCATGCTCGAAACCACATTGTTTATAAAGAACATTGACACGTTCTTGCCTTTGAGGGCAAATATTTTTGTCCATTCTAATTATGTTCTTTAGAGATCTGTCTCTGTATTTGGTTCCCATTTTAACTTGTGCGGTACCTGTTTCCTTTGCTTCCTGGTGGTCAACCATTGCCTGAGCGATAACGAGCGCGTGACCAAGACAGTCTTGCTCTGTTGTTATCTGATAAATGCATCGTTTCTTACGAAGAAATTCTGGCAGTTCTATTATAGATCGGGTGTGAAGGTTTCCAATCTGTCTTCTTCCATTGCCGCCAGGAGGTAATGAAATAGATGTAAGAGTTATCTTTACTGTTTCGTCAAAAACGAAATTCTCGTATGACTGCAGAACACGGGCTATTTCATTAAGTATCATGTCGGCATCAACTTCAGATGGGCTTTTTATGGGTACTATGATTGGAAAATCCAAGGACGGCGATTCCAATACAAAGCGGACTTTATCGCTTGCATTGACGTCAGCAAGAATTTGTTGAAGAGCCTGAGATAAAGCCTGTTTCAGTTGCTGGTATATTTGCTCCAGGGGTTTTTGGTTGAGTTGTAACCATTAATCGAAGATTATAATCGGTTTCCACAGTTTTAAATCTCTCCATTTTACGCTGACCAGTCCTTGTAAGAGTAAAGTCTGGATCGCTTGGTTGTGGAGAATTTGAGTCCAGTTTCCTAAAAGATCATGGATTATTAAAGAGAGATGTATGAATAACAGTTGTACACAATATCAAACAACTCATAATCAAGTTTATTAGTTTAATTTCACTTGTCAGTGGTTAAGTTTAATTTCATTAGTCTTTACTAATCTCATCCAAAATTGTGAGTTGATTTAAATGAAAAGTTGGTAAACCGATTTTAAATGGGCTTATTTAAACAAATTACATATTCAGTTATTTTAAGAACAGAATTATAAACGATATATACGTACATATAACTAGGTCCTGCTCCAGTTTGGGGCAAATTTGGTGTAACATCCCGATGTACTCGTTTTGATGGATGAGTATAAGTTGGTATATCACCATCGGTGTGTCTTTTTCTACTGTGATTATTGAGATTAGCTTTTCTTGAAAACACTTTCCCACATACACAGCAGGATAGTTTGTGCTCCATTGAAAAATGATCTTTGAGCTCTGTTTTGCTTTCAAGACGTTTTCCACACACCACGCAAACTATGTTCCTGAAATAAGTAAGAGAGGTGAAAGTTTTGAGCACACTCAAGTTTCAGCATGTTTATCCTATCTCTGATTTTATGATTTAATGTTGTCTGTTTTAATTTAATGTTAATTTAATAAATTAATTAAAATTGTCTTTTAATTTAAATTAAATTTAATTTCATGTAATGATATTTTTTATAATTAGATGAATTGTATGAAGAAAAGATTATTATAATTAAAGAAAAGCCTGAAATAATGAAACTGAAGCTCACCCGCTAGCCGTGTCAGAATCTGAAGTCATTGTCATCATCACAAGTAAGAAGAACACTAGTTTTGATGACCAACATTTCTGAATAAAGGAAAGGAACACTGTTCTTATGAAGAGTGATACTGCTTTCCATAGCTTCGAAATAATGTTCGGAAATGCGAATTGTAAAATGCACCGACGAAAGCAGCCCAGTAATAGTTTAACAGGATATAAACAGAAAGAACCAATCCTGGCTCTGTATGTTGATAAATCAACTCCCATAATGTAACCACGAACTAAAATTGATGAGAAAAGTTAGAATAACTTTAAATTAAATAAGTAAAATCGTAATGGGAAACTGTTTGCTAAAGACTTAAAATTTTATTAGAATAAAAGCAAAACTATTTAAGCTTCAAATAAGAGCGATTTCATAACGAAAAATGGTGTATATATGCTTGAAAGGAATTACAAACGTTTTAATTCTTTAGGCAAAAATAGTTCTAAGCATCTTCCTTGCTAAAGGTAAGCAGAAGATTACGCTTTAAAGACAAATGGCAGTTTATAGATTTTGCTGCTAACGGCAAAAAGAAGATTGCGCTTTAAAGGCAGCGGTATTTATGGATTCTTGCGCCAGCGCAAAAAAATGCATTAGGGATGCGTTTTATTAGCATGGCATAAATAAGAGGGAAAAGGCAGCAGCGCTTTGAGAAACGACGTTGATGGAGTGCTAGATAGAAAAAACATTTAATGCAGCAAACTGCTTTAGCTATTGCGAATAGAAGTTATATAGCAAAAGTGTAGGTTTAACTACTTGAAGAGCGCTTCAAATATTAAAATAGTGAGCTTTTAATAAGGTTAAGTAATCTGATATATTAGCACTAAAAATATATACGTAATCAACGATTCGGTTAAAGAATAAGGCATTAATATGTAAATAAACAATGGCAACCGGGGGCGGGGCGGGGCGGGGTGGTGATTGCATGATCGCAGCTCGCTTGCGCAATCAGCGCAGCTGATTGCGCCTGCGAGCGGCGTGATGTGTGAGTGATTAGTGATGTTATTTTAGAATTATTTTGCTGAATTTCCTGGAATTATGACGTCATTGTTAGCTAGTCTAGAGATAGCTAATAGTTGGCTTTGACGTACGTAAGCATCACGTGATATAAATTAAACATGTTTTTGTAGCAAACCACAGCTGTTTTGTGGTGTCTTAGTTGCTAAATGAATTAGCTGTCATATAACAGCTGACGAGACGGGTATTGATTTTTATAAAAAATACCCGTCCAACAAGACGACGCTATATGATTAACACATCATGTGTTAAAGATACGGGGGGGGTAGGGGACATCTATACTACTATCAATTAAGGAGAGGTTGAATCGTAGTATAAGTACTTTACAACACACCTTAGCGTTGTTCACTAATTTCACTGTTGTTGAAATTGTTCACTTAGCGTACGTCGTATGGGAAGCCCTCGTGCGTGGCACTCGGAGCTTCCCACACGGCGTGCGTATAAATCAGTGAATGCACGCTAAGGTGTGCTATAAAGTATACTTAAGTGCATTCTGGTTATGTTCAGGATTCTCATTTGTACTTGTGTTTTCTGTATGGGGATGCGGTTCGTGGGCGGGGCCTTGGAATCGTGGGCTCCGGTATTGTCAACTCCTCTACAAAGAGTGTATCCGATCATGCTGACGGTGGACGGCATGTTAGGTGGTGAAACCCCCGTCACCCACTATGGCAGAGACTTGATTGGGAATGGGTTTCTGTCGGGTGCAAGAGTAACCGTCAATAAGCATCCGGGTAAAGGAAGGTTTTGGCATCGGCCTTAACGTCCTGTCGACGAGGAAGCTTAGACTCATGGCTCCCGTGGCCGATTCCGCGAACCGCAGGACTGCACTGTAAAATACGATAATACAAGTTAGAATCAGTTTAGATTGACGTTAGAGGCCCGCGTAAGTCATCTTATCTAAGGTACAGAGTCTCTGCAAAAAAGGTCAATCTACCTTCCTTTAGAAAGGGTTTTAGGCCTAGTCTAGGAGTTCAGGTAATCTCATTTGCATATTTGTCGTAAATCTGTTTAAGAGCCAAATACTAGGCTAGACGTTCAGGTTAAGGTAATAATCGATGTTGTTAGTCTAGTTCAGGCCTGCATTAGAATGCGTTGGAATAGGTCTTGGTTAGTATTAGTAGGTCCATAGTAAGTAATAATTGGTAGCAATCAGCATTATACTCTTCGGTAGCCATATCTGTGCTCTAATCATACACTATTAGCCAGCCTTATTAATTAGGTTATACATCGTAAGCGAGCCAATACGTAATAGTTAGACTAGGTCAGTTATGTGTAGTTTTTAGGTTCATAGTCGGTATTGAGTAGTGCACACGTGGCTCTATGTCCAAGAGAGGCTCGGCCAGAGCCTGATTTGTATATTTGGACAAAATGTCCGAAATGGCAACAATCCCGTTTGATATCGTTCGTTGGTCAGTAAATCGCCCAAAAACGTCTGGTTTCTTCTGTTTTCAATGGTTTTCAACCTAAAATCACAAAATAACACATAACACGTAACGCAATACACAATTCAGGTCTTGAACCCACTTAAATAAAAGCCAATCGGTCCGGATAATAATTGCTGGGGTTTTAATACCCACCACCGCTGTTTCCAATGGGTTTTAACCCATGTGATTCAGGTAGCCGATCTACGCCTGCAAGACGCTCTCTGAGTCTGCAGTCCCTGAGATCAATCAATCAATCAATCCTGAGATCTATCCAATTTGTGAAGCCTGCCCGGTATCCAATTTGAGAAGTCGGTTCAGATTAGTTCGGAATTACCAGCAGGCACTATTCAGGTGTGATCTGGGTGCGGTTAATCAATTCAGACGAGCAGAGACGTCTGACCAGCATCTGATTCTTTCTGGGAACTTTATATCTCTTCTGTTTACGAATAGTCTAACCTAAATGAAACATGCTTAGCGAAATTTCGTCTGTTTAGGAATAGTTTACTGCCTCTTGTACCATATCATAATCTATTCAGTTTGCAGTAATTGCTGAGAATAACGATCATCTTTTAGTGTTGCGGATTTCCCTAACAATCTCCAGCTCTATCCGTATTTGAGGTTAGAGTTGAACGTAAAGTCGCCCTTAGAGACTATAAATCCCTATTCCCCCACTAAGAGGAACTCACCATCCCAGACCCCTCCAGTCAGCCATTAAGCTCCGGTTGTCAGAACACGACTACATCTGGAGCTTCAGTCTAAGCAAAGATTTCTCTTTGCTAGAACCAATCAGATCTAGCCTAGTCTATCCTAGTCTATGGAGCCCTAACCAGCTACAAAGCCAACGACCCCTAATCAACTAATCATGACCCAAACGTCAATTTGTATTTACTGAAGAAGGATTTGATTGATTTTGTTATATATATATATATATATATATATATATATATATATATATATATATATATATATATATATATATATATATATATATATTTTGTGGTATTGGTGAAAGGATTTTAAATCCGAAAATTCCGGTTTTTGCGAATGCGGGGAACTGAGCGCATTTTCCACAGTTCTTTTTGTTACAAACGTAGTTCAGTTCGTTAAGAGCTTTCGAAGGTCACCCATCTTTTGGTATTGGAGAAAGTTTTTAAATCAAGAAACTTTGAAAACGTTGGGTGTATTGTCGTTAATAGCTGGTAAGAGCAAGAATATGCAGTTGGACCTGCTCTATTTGATCATGAAAACAAAATTTTGATTGTGATTAATAATTGGGCGGAAAACTAAAATGTTTTGCATTTTCTTTAAATAAACTCGGGATTCCGGCGTCTCTTTCAGATTTTCAGAATCTCCAGTTCCTGACGATTTTAAAATATATACATTGTTGGTGCTTGCTCCAAAGGCTAATCTGCTATACGTAAACGGCCAGATTTTGTACACACATTTTTGATCGTAGTCTAGGTTAGTTTGGTTCAAACAAATCAAAATTAGTCAAATCCTAAATAGACGTGGTAGTCACGAAAATGTTATACCGTCGGATTAGATTGTTCAGATTAAAATTTAAGATATGCTATTTTTTCCACTTTCGCTAGATTCGCGTAGCCGAAATATTGGGACAGAATGTGGTATTCTTCCAAAAGATCGCCATTCAAGTCCAATCAGAAAAGTTTCTCTTGGGAGAGTCGCGCGTTATAGCCGCCAGTCAAACCTGAAAAACGGCAAAGATCAAAGAGTTTTGAAAATCGAATAATTAAATAGTCCCGCGTTTCTTATTAGAGTTTCAATCATGGGGAAATTTTTACGAAAAACATGTGGTATTACCAATTATAAACCTTCTACGACCTATGAAAGCGGCAACCCTTGAACTTGCATGGAAAATTTCAAATCTTGTTTATTCATGAAAAGTTCACCATGCCGGTTCAGAAAATATGTACTGAATGGCAGCTTTTTGGAGCACTTTTGAGATATTAAGAAAACTATTTCGCTTTCTACGTTTTCTGGTCAAACCTTAAATGGATTCAAAATTCCGAATAGATGTTACATGTTGCTTTAGATTGAAAAAACAAAATTTTGACAAAATATGGGGTAGTTTAATCCATAACAGAAGCGTTAGGCAAAGAATGCAGGAATATACAATGTCAATAAAATTGATTCTTAAAAGGTATCAAGATCTTTGTTCTTCACCGGAACAGGCGCTATTTGAACCTGATCTCTGCGTTGATTCCGATTTCGTTTCTGATGACTCTTCTTCAGGCGCAGAACTTTCTGACTTCGGTGACTGTTGTGGCATTTTCCTTCTGGCTCGACGTTTATGGGTTGTCTGAAAAAATTAAAAAACAGTTATAGAATAAGAAGATAGCTACTGCCTTTTTCAGCTGACAGTTTCAATTACTCAAACTGTTGGTGCAATTCGAGTTGATGGGTCCCGCTGGCCTTTCCTTCATGTTAAAAATGAGCCTTGAAACGGAGCGAAATTAGGGTAATCAACTAATGTCGTTGTCCTTCGGCACAGCTACTAGGACACTTTATAGTTTCATTTCTAATGTTTCCGATTTCTAAACAGTACCTTGGTTCACACACAAATGGGTGAAGTAACTTCAGAAGAAGACGTAATGTGCAAGCAGCTGAAGTCTCCTTCTGAAGATACGATTTCCTTTTTAGCCAAACTATTCTTCGAAACACGGACTATTGGCAAGTGAGCGACCACTTCTGGTGAGAGTGAGGTCCATTTTTGGAGAAGTGAAGTTTGCCGTCAGTTTCTTACCCAAACGAATGCAATAATATATTCGGTCTAGTGGCTTGAGGGTGACAAGATGGGTTGAGGGGAAGGGGTCGGCCGGACCCCCTCCCCGTCAGGATACAAAATACGCATTAAATTGCGCAGTCAAAACTTCAACAAAAATAAATGTTCTAAGTAAATTTTTAGTGGCAATAGAGCGTCATAGTGATGTCACATTAGTCACATTAGTGATGTGGCTTCTTCTGCCCCCTCCGAGACCCTTTCCCTGCTTAGTTGTTCCAACTGGCCTTGGACCTTGAGTCTGTGGGTATAGAATCCTTTACTTACATTTCGTAAGGGTTCATTAATAGTGTCTACGCAGTAGTTCAAAAAAACTTCGTCTTAACAAATTATGCATTACTCCGAACATTATGAAAGTCCACTGCTGTCTATTGCTACGTCTTTCACACTCGTATACATAATATGTCAAACAACGAAGATGCATGATTTTGTTGAAAATATTTAATAAACTAAATAAGTTGCTAAAAACCATTTAATGGATTGATCCAACGTGTGTTTGAACGATCTATAGCTTTGAAAAACGATTTACGATCTGCTACACGAATTTTACCCTTAATTGCCCCTAGTTAAGCCAGATTTTGAAATATCCTTTTTTGACTATGCTAGCGCCGACCCACTGTCAGAAATGCTTGAGTGCCACTGTGGCGGACATAACTAAATGGTAAAGTGTCATCCTTTTTTCCATCTTACAACTTCCTATCTTAAAATACTCAGTTCTTTCTATGGCAGATTTCCGATTTCGATCATTTTAAACTGAAGAATAAACCAAGCAACCAGTCGGAGCTCATGGCCTTGCCCTAAGAGTAGAAGAACGGAACTATGCACATAAAACGTACTCGGAGGAGTCATTAAGAGCAGTAAAGTACAATTCAGGATAAACCAGGAACTTGTTGTCATTAGAAACTTCACAAAAGCCCTTACATTTCGATTGTCTACTTCAATATAGCTATTTAGTGAGTCGGAACTAGACGATCCACTGGTTGAAGAAATTGAGTTATTCGTCTTCTGAATGGCTGATGACGAGCGATCCTTGCCAGAGTGAGACTGGCGGTAGCGAGCTCGGCGATTTTTAAACCATATCTGAAGTAAATGTAAACATTAAAGCCCCTGGCTAGATAATTAAAATCAATGAGAACTACCTAAACCATGCAAAATATGATCTAATTAGGGATATGTGCGAAGGAAAGCTTCATTTAATTAAAAATGTGCATAATAAGAAAAATGCTAAGAGAGAAGTTATAACTTTTGAATATAGTCATTATCTGGAAGCTATTAATGTAAATAAAATTTTTAATAATGCAAAAGGTGTCTGGCCTGCTAAGCATAATAGAACTAGAGCTTGCGAACCTAGAATATTCTATAAATATGATAAGCCTATAGGCAGTTTAATATATAACTATATAGACACTATTGATAATCTGGATGTTGATAACTACTTGGAGAATTTGAATACATATGGAATACAGTGTAATTGTAATACAAGTGCATATAAGGATCCCCATCACAACCATATAATTACTGGTAACGTGAACGTAATAGATAACCCAATTGTCAAGCAAGTTATTAATTATGGACCTAAATTTAGAACACGTAGACATCGACCTAAACAAGTCATTATTGAATCCGTAAAATCGTCTTTAATAAATTATGTAAACAAGCTTCATAGGAAATATAAATGGGATTTATATACATTAAGTAATTGGATGGAAATAGTACTTACTAATATTACATCCAAACTCAACACCATTTATAATCATACTACAGACACTAATTTTAATATTAAGGAATTTAAGAAAAATATGCAAAACTTGCATCAACAATATGTGTTTTGTCCGGTAGATAAAGCAAATCAGAATATAGCCATTATTTGTAAACAGTATTATATTTACCTATTACTTAACGAACTAGGTGTAATAAATGGGACAAATAGCAATACTTATTGTCGTATAAAAGACACACAGCAGTCATTAATTGATAGCATTAAAAGTTATTATCAGGAACATAAAATAGATGATCTAAATTTATCTGCATTTCCTTATATTTATCTTATCCCTAAATTCCATAAAAATCCAATTAAATTCCGTACAATCATCGCTAGTAAATATGCTGTAACTAAACCACTATCTGTTCTTATAGATAAGGCGCTTTCGCTAATTAAATCAAGTAGGGAAAGATATGGTAAAATAGTTAAGCCAGCTTTTAATTGTAATCCTTATTGGATAATAGATAATAATGAATCTATTAGGAATAATATTAATAAAATTAATAATATGAAACAAGCCAAAACGGTTAACACGTATGACTTTACTACCCTATACACTAACCTAAAACATGACACAATAATTTCATCTCTAGATAAGTTATTATTCGCCACTATGAGAAACCCAATGCATCCCACTTACGTTGGAATGCGCTGGGGATATGGTAAAAATACACAACAAACCTTAACTTATCCACTGTTATTAAAACATATAAAATTTCTACTGGATAACTTAATTTTTACTTGTGGTAATTATACTTTTAAGCAAACTATCGGAATTCCAATGGGAAGTAATGCTGCACCAAATACAGCAAATTTAGTTTTACACCAAATGGAATTTGAGTATATCGCAAATAACAAAAATAATGTCAATAACGAACTGTTAAAAATTGTAGGTAGATATATAGATGATTTTACCCTACTCAAAGATAGAGATTACTTCGATACAGTAAAACATGAAATGTATCCTAAGGAATTAGAACTCAACAAAGTTGATAGTAGTAATCAACATGCCAACGTGCTAGATATTACCATAACTATAAAAGATAATATATTTGTGACTAAATTATACGATAAACGTGATGATTTTCCATTCCATATTAATAAATATCCTGTGAACGGGTCTTATATAAGTAAAAGAATTATACAAAATACAACTAAGGGTCAGATAAATCGAATAACTACAATTAGTACAGAATTTAAAGATTTCCTAGATGAATTGTATAAACTAATGACGACACTTAAGGACAGAGGGTACTCTAATAAATTTATTAGATCAATGCTGCGAGAAACAACGGTGAATAACCCTGACGTCAGAGACAAATTCTTATCTACACCGCATAATAAATCAGACTTATTCAAGGTAATAAATTAATGTTCTAGTATTGTATTATGTTTTCTGCAGTTTTGTATCTTTGTATAGTTATCTTTGTATCATTGTATATTATATTGTATATTTTGTATCTTTGTATCAGTTTATTTCTATCTTCTATATGCTGTATTTGTTTTAACTTGGGCTTATGCCCCACTCAACTTGGGCTTCGGCCTCTTTTAACTTGGGCCTTGTGCCCCTATATTTTTCTACCTTTTATCTTGTTCTGCTTACGCCAGGCGTTTGCCACTTTTAACATGGGCTTTGCCCCACTGGGCTTTGCCCCACTGGGCTTTTCCGCCCGTCACGTTCGCAAAATTAAGTTTTCGGTCCTGAAAGTCTAAATAATACATACTGGACAATGGTTTTGTAATAATATACGCTAGTTGTAATAGATAAGCTCCAGTCAAGTTTAGCAGGGAAGGATTTAGACCTGTATACTCTGGTTCCTCGCAAGAGGGGCTTGGCCTAACCAGTACCTGAACTATTTGCACACTGTATTGTTAAACTATAAAGTACTGGATCTCTCTGACGATGAGTATAAAGGTCCTAATCCCGCCCTGGCCTATAATTAAATAGGCCATTCCCCAAACCTAACTCTCATGATTGGTCAGGGCCTGAGGGATTAGGGCCGACAGACTTTGATCAATTGTGTCAATCTGTCTTTATCACAATAATCCCATCCTACCCCAATCCAGCACCAGTGCATTTGTTTTACTATTTTATTATTTTGCTCAGTTTCAATAAAACCTACAAATTTATATAAAACTAATTAAAATTATATTTAAAATTTGTCTGTCATTTAAAAGTAAATGCTTCGTTTAACCTAGTATGTCATCTCAATTTTATAAAAATGTTGGTTCACATAATACAGCACTTCTTATTTTATTTCTAATTTCAGTTTTTGTGGTATTCTCACTGTACAGGGCTTTGGTGATTTGGCTATTTTGTCCTGGTTCTCTCTACAACTGATTATATATGAAGAATTTGCTTTCTTTTAAATTAATTAAATAATTAGCTTTAAGTATAATTTAGCAGATGCAACTTTCCTTTACCTTTGTTTCACTGTTAAACTACCAACCCGGCAAATTACTCTGTGTTCAAGCAAATTAGCACAGTTTAGCGATTTATTTCCGGCGTTCGTAGGATTACAGTTTACTTAAAAGTTTACATCGATAATCAGTTTATCCGCGACTAGATGTGAAAATAAAAAACTAATTGCACAAGATCAATGCAAACCTGACCTCAACTGTGTCTTCGCGCAAACCAGTCCTCTGCACCAGACTATTCCTTTGATCATGACTTAGGTATTTGGTTAATGCAAAGTAGCGCTCCAGCTCTGCCTGTTGCTCTCTGGTAAAGACGGTTCGAACACGCTTTCGACGATTTCGCCAAGACGGAGGACCCTTCTGGGGATAGGATACTTGGAAGAGTTCAATTGGCACATAGGTTTGGAGAGACGATGGTGCTGAAAAAAGAAAGTTCCGTGAAATAAAACAGAAAAAGCACATGAACTCTTCACTTGGAGGCGGAGTTGATACGAGCTGAATGCTTTGCCTTATAGGCTTAGGCATGCAGTTTAAGTCAAAGCTTTCAAAACAAGACAAAAAAGGTTACAGCCGTTAAGAGAGTCTAAAATAGCTAAATATCCTTATTCAAATACGGATTTCATATTTCACTGCCGTATTCTAATTTAGACCTAACAAAAGCTATATATAGTTTAACCAGAAACCATTAAAACATTTTAGCCGATTTTTTACCATCTCCCATTTCGTTATTTTATTTTCACATATACTGTTGTTTGGGTGGGATATTTTAACGAGTAATAAAATTAAATTCGTATCTCAGTAAATAATTCTCTCTCTATATCTCTCTCTTCGTGCAGGCAATAGTCGTTGAGCATATGATTGGCAGGTCTATAGAAGGCCTGCCCTCTCCAAGAAGGACACCACCAACCGGGGAGCATTCCAAAGGACCTTGGTTGAGGGGGCGCCCCTTGGATTTGCAAGCGACAGGTGGTTAGGGCCGGGCAGTGAATTAGCAAGTGGTCTAGATCGTCGTCTTCCTCCTGACAATGTTCACAAGTAGGGGAATTGGTAGCACCTATTCGGAACCTGCACCCACGCAGCAAGGGACAGTGCCCAGCCGCCCGCAGCTGGGATACGGTGCACCTCTGTCTTCTGGATAGGCCGGTTTCGAGGTTTCGATGTGGGGGAATGCGGTCGTACAGTCTGTCCGCAGTGGGGTGGAAGAGGGATTCGCGCCACTTACGCCTGGAGTTTCTGATGATGAGTGCCTTGACCGTAGACAGGTCAATCGCCACGTCCCGCTGGTCAGAGGAGGATGCCTCTTCATTTCCATTTATACCACGATGACCAGGAATCCACTGGAGTCCTGCCCAAGTCCGCATGGACCCCAAAATTGCCCCAACCCAGGCCTCCACAACAAAGGAGGCCACCTCCTGGAGTGGCAGCCTCGGGCCACTCTGGGACGTCCCTTCCCGGTGAATAACTTCTCCTCAACATTGACGTCTGTAAAAACCACGTGCTAAACATAGGAAACAAGAAAGGTGGTGATTATAGTCTGGCGCCAAAGAATCTCTCGACCCACAGTTATAGTCCTGTATAATTTTGTACCTATTATATAGCTATGATCATGAAATGCTGAACGTTGGAAGTAGAACTTTGATTTAGGCTTCTAAAATTTTTAAAAAATTTTTTATTTGACGCAAACAGTGGAAATCGTCAAATTCTGACGTTCTTGCAGACGAATAATAGGGAATAATAATAATCCCTTGCAGAGGGAATAATCAACAACTAAGCAAGCACGAAATAAGCATTATTAAGTTGCTGATGCTCCTCCCTTTTGTGGTTGTGCAAGTCAAGGTGCCGTTTTCCATGTGCTCCGTTAAAACTTTGACATTTCTGTAGTAGTCATGCCACGTGAAACATAATCCTCTGTTTTATTTTTGAAGCTGAGAAAGTGCTGCACAAATCTCAAAAGTTGTGCAGTTTATTTGCACAACTATCAGCTAGGGTGCCGGATAGCAGAGTTGGTCCGTACTGAGGTTTGAATAAAATTGGTATACTAACTTCGTTGCTTCCTTGAAGTCTCCAATTTGTCGGTGACAGTTTTGAAAAAGGGAAGGAAGTAATAGAATTAAAGCGGAGTGGTTGGCTTAGGTATGTATAATAGCTTATTGTGCGGATTAAGTAGCTTTCATACTTTGCACTCAAATATGACGAGTAGCTGTAGTATTTATAAAAAAGCAACCATCGTATTCAACAGCTTAAAACGAGCCGAGCCCAAGGCTTGCTACAACCAGCTCCTGACCTGAAGATGAAAACTACTGACAACTTCGCTCTTATAGCGAGACTTTCTTTTTGAGACCATCTAGAAATCTAAGGTCGCCATTGCAATGTACCACGCAGCGCAGACTAAACATACCAAGCAGAACTAACGGAATTCCTTGAATTCCGCGTTCTTAGCAGAGTCTGAGGTATCACTTTAGTTTCTAACTCTAACATTGCACAAGATTACCAACCCTTTAGATTCAAAGCTACTGCATCACAATTACAATGGGTTACAATGGGTTACAATACTACCCAGCCTTCGCCTTTCTAAAGCAAAGCTTTAACTCAGAGCGCTTAACAAGGCGGCATAAAAAACAGCAAGCCATAAAAGATTGGAAATAGCAAGTTCGGGCAGACACAACAAAACAGAAATGCCAGGGATATCATGTTGGTTTCACAGGACGATAGGTGCAGGACCTCTTAAGTACAAATCCCTAAGAATTAGCCGTAACATTTGCTGTGTGTGAAGGGTTGTGCCGTTAAGAAATTTCTCAGGCCGGGCTCAGGCTCGGGCTCGGGCCAACCAACCTCCTCGCCCGAGGTCCGCTTCACGGTCCGAGCCCGAAGCCCGATTCACGGCCCGAGCGGTCCGAGTGCAGCCCGACATCTGCGAAGAGGCACGAAAGTCGCTCAAATCACATCCGGTTTATTCGAGCAGTTTTGTTTAATGTAATACTAGACCCAAAAATGAACCTTCGTGGCTCAAACTTAGCTGTTGTTAGTTTAGCTTCAAGTGCAGCATAAGCTATTGTTAGAAACTTTTCATTTCATAATTCTCAAATAATGCTTTGAGCACTATTTGTAACCACACACAGGAGCTATAAACCTTATCTTGCAGATTGTAAGATTTTCGGAAAAGCAAGGAATTGTTCTAAAAAGTAATGATAAATTAATCGTTGGGAAAACACTCATACAGCTTATATTTAGCAACTTTTATACACAATTGACTGCTGATCAAACCGTTGAGAGTTTAGAAAACTTTACTTGTTAGCTGCTTTGCACAAAACCAGGGTTTGTCTATCGCAGCAGGCAGAGTCTAGTTCCTTTTGAATTTTACAATTTTTTTGTACTCAAAGAGACCTTTTATGTGCTGCTTGCTCCCCGCGGTCCGCAGAATGGCAGACAAGAAGCGGAGAGACGAAGGTAACGGACAGAAAACATGACCCCCAAGCAGAGCAGACCCCTTAGCCGCTTAGCTCAGCGCTAAGGTGACCGCAGTCACACACCGGGCAACTGAGATCTTAACTACAGACAACAATGGCCCCCCGCATATCAATAGTGACTAAAATGGGGAAAATCTATGTACCCGCTCGAAGGGTGTGGGTGCACAAATGGGTGACTCAGAGGAAAATGAACAAGAAGAAAGGAGGGTGGGTGGGAATGACCGAGCACTCAGATTGGATAGTAAGAAAATCTGCCAATACTGTAGACGGTATGAAAATTTGGTAAAACAAGAAGAGAGATTGCCAAGTTCGTAATGAGTGTGTGATTTTGAAGTTGATATTAATGTTTGTTTGAAGACAATTTGGCTAACTTTACTAAGCCTAACTTTTGCAGATAGAAAAAACCTACATACAAATTAGCATTTCGCAACACTCTTGCTGATAGCATTTTGATAGTAGAATCATGTGCCAAACTTCTCTACATATGTTTCGCCTCAGGTGTTCTCAGATGTATGTATCCCTTCTAATATGTTATGCACTGAAGAAGACAACACCAACCAACCTCCTCGGGCCAGGCTTCGGGCCGGGCTGGCCCGGCCCGAGCCCGGCCCGAAGCCCGAGGCCCGCTTCACGGCCCGAGCCCGAAGCCCGATTCACGGCCCGAGCGGCCCGAAGAGCCCGAACGGCCCGAGTGCGGCCCGAGCGGCCCGAGCCTAGCCCGAGCAGTCCAAGTGGCCCAAATATAGCCCGACAGGTGCGGAGAGGCCCAAAAATGGCTCAAATCACATCCAGTTTGCCGAGCAGTTTTATTACCTATTACGCATCGGTAAACACAAAATGAAATTTCATGGTTCGATTAGCTGTAACTTCAGTGCAACATTAGCTATTGTTAGAAGCTTTTCATTTCATAATGTTCAGATAATGCTCTGAGCATTAATTTGTGACCACGCACTGCAGCTATAAAGCTTATGTATCGTGTAGATTATAAGTAAGATTTTCGGTTAAGTATTGAATCATCCAAAAAAGGAATAAAAATAAATCACTCACAGCATATATTTAGCAGATTTAAACACACAATTGACCACTGACTAAAAAGTGGGAAGTTAACAAAGCTTTACTTGTTAGCTTCCTTCTACCAAACCAAGTTTGTCTGCCGCCGTAACAGAGTAACTAAAATATAGTTCCTTCTGAATCATACAAATGTTTGTTTAGCAAACAGTTTGCCGCTAACTAATCCATAACATTTTGCAGATAGAGAAAACCTGTATAAAGTTAGCATTTCGCAATCTGCTTGCTAATATCATTTGGAGTAGAATTATGTTCTAAACTTGTGTATATTTTGCTGCAAATGTATCGAATGTATGTATGCGTGTATATATAAGCACCGAAGAAGACAACAGTGTGTGAACAAAGGAAGCCACAAGTCACAACGAAAAAATCAATATTTTTCAGCAATGACAAACTACTAAAATAGCCCCGAAAGCCCGATAGGCCCGAGCGGCCCGAGTGGCCCGAGCGGCCCGAATGGCCCGAGCGGCCCGAACGGCCGGATTAGCCCGAGCGGCCCGAGTCGGGCCGGGCTCAACAGAGAACTCGGGCCGGGCTCGGGCCGGGCCGTCTCATTAAAAACTCGAGCCGGGCCGGTATCGGGCCGGCCCGAGCTCGAGCCCGAAGCCCGCTCCACGGCCCTGGCACAACCATGCGTGGGAGCATGGAACAGCACAAAGTGCTGCCAAAATTGATCAGTCCTTATTGTAGCTTTTCGCTGGTTCATAAAATTGCCTTGTCTGCTATAAACTAAAGATTTTATATAGAGTTGAAAGCAGGTCGGGTCGGTTCTGATTCGAGACAAATCATTCGCTCTGATTCGCGGGTCACTATGGCCTGAAGGCTTTTGGGTTAAAATTTGTAGTTTAGGTAAACGTTCAAGCGCATAATCAATTTTCGATTTCTGAAATAAATGGAAAGCGTTCAATAAATTTTAGCAACTGCATAATGTTAGCAAGTAGCAACTGAAAAGTTTAGCTATTTTAGCAACTGAACAACTTAGCCAATTTTATTTAACATTAAAGAGTAGTGGTGTCTACTGAAAGATTCAATGTTTCCAAACACTACTAAATAAATACCAAAACTTATGTTTGATTGAACTTATGTTTCTTTTAAAAATAAATCCTACTAGCCCATGCGGTTAGTTTTAAGCTAATGCTGAGCTGAAAATTGGTTCACGCTTACTAGAGCTATTGGTTGGCAGGGCCAAAGCCATAGGGCTAAAATGATTCAGCGGCCAAGCTGCTCTCTGGCTTGCTGGAATCCCTGTCATTGAACTGCGGCCAAATGTAGACTCAATCCTCGCTTTTGTTCATAAAATCAACACTTTGCTTATTCACAATTAACTTTCGAAGCAAATGTCTGACGCATTTGACAGCACTAAGGGTATTAGAGAATTATCTCACACTCTTTTCCATTGGGACAGAAACCCTAAATGTTGTTGATCGGTTTTGTTTTCTCCTGCTAGTGACAGCTCTGAAGTAACGAAGACCGTATATGTAAGCGGATTACAATTACAAGAAACTATTGGCTCCACCCTGCGTGTGGTTCTGTCATTTCATGTCCCTGTAAGGATGAGATTGTTACTGAACAACTCAGAGTAGCCTCTGCACAAGTAATAAAGCATTTATGTGCACAGAAGCTTTGTCTTGCAAACGTGCTTTATTATTATTATTATTATTATCATTATTATTATTATTATTATTATTATTATTATTATTATTATTATTATTATTATTATTATTACTATTATTATTATTATTATTATATCTTTAGCATTTGGCAGAAACGCAATTGAAGAAAAATCTAGAAGAGGCGAAAACGGATAGGGCTGTCAGATTTGTTAAAGCAAGAGTACATAATATATATACATATCATTATGTACTCTTGGTTAAAGCATTTTATATGTTCAGATAGAACACGAAAAAATGGATACCCTCCATCCTGGAAGGCTACCAAGTCTTCCCGACAAACAAAAATGTAGTCAAGACGTCAAGAGTACATAACGATAAGAATATGACAAGCGTCAATATTTCTTTTCGGAAAACCCCCAGCCATACCAACCGAAGTCAGGTCAATAAGGATTACATTTTCACAAATTTTGTAATTATGAATATATAATTTGCTCAGCAGCTAATAGAACAAAGTAGCTGATGCCCTGGACCAATGCGACTATCTTGGAGTCTTAAAAGAATATTTTGAAAATGTTGACTTGCGCAGCGTTCATGATAGAAGATCGCAAAAACAAGTGATTGCTAGCCTGCTTTAATGGGAGTTACCACACCTAGTATATATTCAACGTTATTCATGCATATATAGTAGATTCGCCCAATGTGCGTCATACCCCAAAGTGCGTCACTCAGCCGTTTAAAGTTATCTGGTGCACTACAAAATGGAAGATATCCTAAAGTTTTTACATTTCTGAGCAGGTCTATTCAAGCTCTATGCAATGGTGTAAAAAATTATTTCCTAAAAATTTTTAACCGTGCACAATGCTACAAAATTCAATATACTTTAAATAAAACACCGTTATCCGCCAAAGTTTAAGCAATGTCCCAAATTTAGTTTTATGCACCTAACAAGCTAACAACCTAACAACATTTAAAGTGTCAGCTATCAAATTGTTCGTTAGAATCTGCTGATTCCAAAAATATAAACAATTCATGATCGCCGTACTAGAACTGAGAAATTCCGATTTTACTGGAACCACTGATCAGTGCCTAAAGTGCGCCGCTCTAAATTAACTTTTTGCGCAAATATCCCTAATGTGCGTTCGTATCTTTTAAGTGTAAATTTGCTTCAAATAAATGCAAATACTGGCTCCATAACTTAACCTAAGACAAAAATAAGTGCAAAAACACAATCATAGGAATAATTCTGAGCAATCTGATACCAAATTTTCTGTTTTTATGGCATTTTATTTTTTTAGTAAAAGTCGTTGTTTCCGGCTTTAAATCATAGAATTACATTTTATAAATTGTCATAGCTTAATTTGCAACTCAAATTCGCTTGAAATAACACAGTACTAGCATTTTAACAAATTTTTCGAAGATTACAAATTTTGTTGATTTTGATATATATTGTTTATGAACAAGCCAACTACCATCTAAAAAAATTTCTGTAGCATAAAATTGTAGGAAATGGGGGATATAACGTCTCAAAGTTTAGTTTTTAATGTAAATCATAGGAATTTTGAAATGACGCACTTTAAGAAACGACCGACGCACTTTAGGGATCAATCCTTTGTTTGACAGCGAAAAACTGCACTTTTTTGGCAAAAAATAGTTATAACTTACGGTATGCTCTATCTAAATCAGCCAAATTTTAAAGAAATGTAGAAGCAGATGTACTTGACACTTCTGTAAAGTTTCATGTCATAAGATTTGATCTTTCTAAAGTTACAGTTAATCAAAGTGAACACACTTTATGCGTGGACAAAAGGTGACGCAGATTGGGCGCATCTACTATATAAATTGAATTGAGACATTGAGGTGGAGGATGAAAAAGGTCCCCCTGTGTCCCTGTTACAACTTGAATTAAAACACTTCTTCTAATTTGAAGGTTTCTCGATTGGTTTTTTGAGGAAATGCGAAACATAAAACTTTGAAATTTCTTAAACATTTCTCCCTTTTCCAACCAAATCATAAAAGTACAAAAGCTATAACTTTCAAACATTAAATTTCGAAACCTTTGCTTGTATTTCAGATCTTCTGAGACCGCATTTTTCAATCTTTCCTATCTTAGAGCTCGGCCTTCCGTACCATTTCAGCTTCTGCAGTCTATTTTTAATCCTTTTTGCCTTCCGAGCAGCCTATTAGCTTTCCGCCAGCAAAGTTGCTATTACCAAGCGGGGGGCAACAGCAGTCGGATTAACGACTGCTGCTGCCTTGGGCTGGGCGTGACTTCGGTGCTTCGGTGCCAATACCCGTATGGTAGTTTCGCTTGAAGATCATGTTTCTGTCCTTAATCTTCGTCTCTCCGCCTCTTGACAGCGGTCTCCGCACGGGCCACTTTGTGTGCCTAGATAGTGGGCGAGCCCTGACCAAAAAATATCCATGCACGTTTTCAGAAATATTATTTTGGGTCAAATGTTGCAATTTCTCCTGAGGGACCTGCTAAATTTCAACGCTTAGCTTACTGTAATTAAAGTCTGACCAAAAATGTAAGTAGTAATAGAGAGATCGATTGGGACCTGTTTGGGTGACGATTTTAATCTCAAATTGGGGAGCCATTGGGTGCCGTTTTCAATCCCACTTTTGGGTGACAGTTTTAATCTCACTTTTGGGTGACAGTTTTAATCTCATTATTGGGTACTAATTAGTTCTCATATTTAGGTGACTAACTAGTTGTGAAAGGTCATCCATGTGATGGGCAGAATTTTTGGGTGACTATTTTAATCCTAGTTTTGGGTGACTACTTTGATCCCATGATAATGTGACGGAAATATATGTGATGAGTAGAATTTTTGGGTGGCTATTTTGAATCCCATGATAATGTAACGGAAATATATGTAATGACTGGAATTTTGGGTGTCAATTTTAATCCTAGTTTTGGGTGACTGTTTTGAATCCCTATTTTTGGGTGACTGTTTTGAATCCCTATTTTTGGGTGACGTTTTTAATCTCAATTTTGGGTGACTATTTTAATCCTAGTTTTGGGTGACTGTTTTGAATCCCTATTTTTGGGTGGCTATTTTAATCCCACTTTTGGGTGACTATTTTCATCTCACTTTTGGGTGACTATTTTAATCTCACTTTTGGGTGACTATTTTGAATCGCAGTTTTGGGTGCCAGTTTCAATCCCATGATAATGTGACGGAAATATATGTAATGATTGAAATTTTTGGGTGACTGTTTTGAATCCCTATTTTTTGGGTGGCTATTTTAATCCCACTTTTGGGTGACTATTTTAATCCTAGTTTTGGGTGACTATTTTGAATCCCTATTTTTGGGTGACGTTTTTAATCTCAATTTTGGGTGACTATTTTAATCCTAGTTTTGAATGACTTTTTGGTGTTCTGATAATGTAATGTAAATATATGTGATGAGTGAAACTTTTGGGTGACTATTTTAATCCCACTTTTGGGTGACTATTTTAATCCCACTTTTGGGTGACACTTTTAATCCCACTTTTGGGTGACTGTTTTGATCTTATTATTGAATGACTTTTTGGTGTTCTGATAATGTAATGTAAATATATGTGATGAGTGAAACTTTTGGGTGGCTATTTTAATCCCACTTTTGGGTGACTATTTTAATCCTAGTTTTGGGTGACTATTTTGAATCCCTATTTTTGGGTGGCTATTTTAATCCCAGTTTTAATATCATCGCGGGACTTGAAACCCATGTCCCTGGCATATGCATAGGCAACCTCCCTGATGTCGGCGGGGGCGCAATCAACATTTAACCAGGACATCTAAAAGAAAAAGTGCTAGACATAAACAGACATGACATCTAAAAGTAAAAGTGCTAGACATAAACAGTCAAATAATAGACATTACGTAAACAGAAATCAACATTAAACTTCCTTGAACAACTGACTCTTTATTTTCAGACTTTTAAGATTGTTTCAGAACAAACTGTTTTAGCAATCTTACAAATTTACGTACGTCTGGGATTTTATTCAACATTTCATTCATTACCATAAACGTCGTTAACAACTAGTTTTCTAGTAAACTCCGAGTTCTTAGAAATTTTCCAGATCTACGTACGTCCGGGATTCAACTTTTCACTTTCATTCAATGTCGTTTTTAAAGTTTGTAACATCTGGGTTGTAATTCAACAAAAGTTTGGAAAGTTTCCAATGTTTCGCATTTGATGCAGTTGTTAAAGTAATTTAATTTTGACTTTGACATTGACAAGAGCGTGTGATGAAATTATTAAAAAACCAGATAAAACTGGAAACTTCTACAAACGAAACTATTAAAACTGGATAAAACTGGAAATTTGTACAAAGTAAAAAGGACGTCTAGATGACTGTAGGGGGCTTGTGCAGAAAAAGAAGTAACTGAAATACGTTTTTAGAATGCATGCATAATTCTTAATCAGATAATACAAGTAAAATAAATTAAATGTGCAAGTTGATGGTTTAAAATATAGATGCAAACTAATTCTAGGCCCCCTCTTTCAATTTCACCTGCTGTTGACTTACTTACTTTTCGGTTGTTCTCAAAATTGGTCATTCTTAGATTTTGAAGCTGTTACAACCACCAGCTTTAACATAACTTCCTTGATAACAAAGTAAGTTTACATTTGTTTTGGTGCTTTTTTAACTTCATTGCTTGCGCTATTGAACTGTTTGCTCAACATTAACTAACTATTTTACCTCCCGCCCAATATTAACCAAAAGTCAACATTAATATGAAATTATTATTATTATTATTATTATTATGAAATGGTACTGTAAACGAACTAGTTTTATTGATATTGTAACAAACTGCTTATATTTTAGAGTTACCTCTGTGTCGGACGAAGTTGTTGCCACACATTCACTGCTACAGGAATATCCATTCACTGCCATTGCTTAATAATTCAAGATCTGAAAAAGCAAGGTAAATAACGTACAGTATTTAATAAATGCTACATTGATTAATGCCTAATATATGTATGCATATACATTGCTATAATATGTGTGTACACATGTGTGAAACAACCAACTAAACAACCCAGCAATAAACTTTCAGTCACGTGACAACTTCAAAATTGCTTCATTTTTCGTTCCGAGTAAAACTTGCAAGTAAAAATACCAGTTAAATTCATAACTTTTGCAAATGTAAAGGTAACTCAGATATTTTTCGTAGAAATGTTGTTATAATATGTGTGTACACATGTACGAAACAACAAACCAAACAACCCAGCAATAAACTTTCAGTCACGTGACAACTTCAAAATTGCTTCATTTTTCGTTCCGAGTAAAACTTGCAAGTAAAAATAACAATTAAATTCATAACTTTCGCAAATGTAAAGATAACTCAGATATTTTTCGTAGAAATGTTGCTATAATATGTGTGTACACATGTACGAAACAACAAACCAAACAACCCAGCAATAAACTTTCAGTCTCGTGACAACTTCAAAATTGCTTCATTTCTCGTTCCGAGTAAAACTTGCAAGTAAAAATACCAATTAAATTAATAACTTTCGCAAATGTAAAGGTAACTCAGGTATTTTTCGTAGAAATGTTGCTATAATATGTGTGTACACATGTGTCAAACAACAAACCAAACAACCCAGCAATAAACTTTCAGTCACGTGAAAACGTCAAAATTGCTTCATTTTTCGTTCCGAGTAAAACTTGCAAGTAAAAATACCAATTAAATTCATAACTTTCGCAAATGTAAAGGTAACTCAGATATTTTTCGTAGATATGTTGCTATAATATGTGTGTACACATGTGTCAAACAACAAACCGAACAACCCAGCAATAAACTTTCAGTCACGTGAAAACTTCAAAATTGCTTCATTTTTCGTTCCGTGTAAAACTTGCAAGTAAAAATACCAATTAAATTCATAACTTTCGCAAATGTAAAGATAATTCAGATATTTTTCGTAGAAATGTTGCTATAATATGTGTGTACACATGTGTCAAACAACAAACCAAACAACCCAGCAATAAACTTTCAGTCTCGTAACAACTTCAAAATTGCTTCATTTCTCGTTCCGAGTAAAACTTGCAAGTAAAAATACCAATTAAATTAATAACTTTCGCAAATGTAAAGGTAACTCAGGTATTTTTCGTAGAAATGTTGCTATAATATGTGTGTACACATGTGTCAAACAACAAACCAAAAAACCCAGCAATAAACTTTCAGTCACGTGAAAACGTCAAAATTGCTTCATTTTTCGTTCCATGTAAAACTTGCAAGTAAAAATACCAATTAAATTCATAACTTTCGCAAATGTAAAGATAATTCAGATATTTTTCGTAGATATGTTGCACTAAAATGTGTGTACACATGTGTCAAACAACAAACCAAACAACCAAGCAATAAACTTTCAGTCACGTGACAACTTCAAAATTGCTTCATTTTTCGTTCCGAGTAAACAGTGGGAACACTTACGTTTCGGATGAACAAAATAGAAAGTAGAAGACTAAATACTGGACAATGCTGACAAATTAATAATAATAATAACCTGTAACACATAATCATAAAGGTAACTGTTGAAACGTATGTTACATGCTATGCATTTATTTTATTTAGTTGAGTTCAGAACGGAGAGAGAGAAGCAAGAAGATTTCCATTGGAGAAAAGGAATACGATATTCCACTCATTACGAAAGGTACGTGTTGCTGTTTTACTTAAACTTGAATTCATTAATAACTTTGTTTAATGTAATTTAGCTTATTCTACTTAAGACAGAACTGTTGATGCAACTACTGGAGTCAGCTGTGTTTCTAGACTCATCCTAAATAAATAGGACAGAAAAGGAGTTCTCCTTATTGAAAGCATTAATTTTGTGTTTTTAGATATACAAAAGATGGCGACAGGAAATGTTCAAAATGGAGAAGGCATTGCTCAAATTGGTGAGTAGTTATTGTGTTATAGTAAAATGTATTGGTGACTTGCTACGTGTTTCAGATTCGACCAATTGCAACCACATGTCAGTGACGGAAGTTATTTGATTTCAGGTAATCGCCAGTTGGTCCCATACGACGACAGCGATCCTGAAGATAGCAGCCACAAATGCACGATCTGCCAGAAGGAATTCACGCAACTCAACAACCTGAAGAGACACCTGAAAAAGCAACATGGAGTCGCTCCAAATAGGAAGCCAAGACAGGTGCAATATAGATGCACTGTGTGCCACCAGACCTTCAAGCAGCTAAAAAGCTTGAGTCGTCACAAACAAGAGCAACATACAGCTGCCAGGCCTCATAAGTGTGACCATTGTGGCGCGTGTTTCATCAGAAAATCCCACTTAGTGGACAGTCATATTCGTCACCGACACCGTAAACCAGAACAACTCCAAGTTCCTGCTGAACCACAACAGGACAGAGTTCCTCAGATTGAACCACAACCTGACAGAATTGCTAAGGCTCAACCACAACCTGACAGGTCACTAGATGAAGATCCCATCGAACCACCCAATGATAACGATCTATATACCAGACATTGGGCAAGGATCCGTACTCATCATCATACAGCGAAATTCCTGAAAACCTATAACTTCCGGTTGGAAGAAATGTGTATGGCCGAAATTGAAGAAAATCTGAAAAAAGTATTCATTCATCAGCAGTGCAAGGCCAAATTGAATGTCTCATTTGGATTCATTCTGCTAGATCGGACAACGGATGAAATGTCTTACTACTATGCTAGTAACAATACCACAGTTTTCGACCGGCCCAGACTAATTGGAAACAGACAAGACCTGACCACCTTCATCGAAGACATTGAAGCCAGGGATGCCCTCGAATGGGCCATGCATCAAAGACCAAATACCAAATACGTTGTACACAGATTGACTAACATGCTGGTGACCTTATACGCCATGCCAGCTCGAGTCATCGGAGCACCAGTTAATCTCCCCAAATGTATCAAGCGATGTCCGGCCATCAGAGCCTTTGACACCAAACCAGGCACAGGCGCTCCATATGAAGATAATCGGTGCGCATTCCGGTGCATTGCAGCAGCAAAGATTAAGGAAACTTTATTCATGTAGAGAAAATAGCGCAAGGGTTCTTCACACATTGGTGTCATAAGACAGGTTGCAATGATGGAAAACCATTCCGTGGAGTAAAGATGGCCGAATTGAATGACTTGGAGAAATTATTCGAGGTGAACATCAACGTGTATGAGATGCGAGTTCCAAAACAGTCGAATGAAGAGGTACAGCCAATGGAGATTGAACCAGCACAGGGTCTACAGCAACTACTGGATGCTGTCTATGAGCCAAACATCATTCCCCTGGCAGTACTGGAAGAACCGGAACCAGAGGAAGAAAATGACGTTCCAATGGAAGATGCTCCAGCCTTGCAACAGAATCCCTTCATTCTAACTGAGGCAGGAGAAGGTGATGAGGAAGAAGAGGATGATGATGATGAAGAAGAACAGGATGAAGAGATAGAAGAAACAATGGCAATTGAACAAGAGGAGCAAGAACTTATGGAAACTGAAGAGCCACATGCAGCTATCATCAGATTATCAATGACCAATTACCAAATAACAATGAACCTTAACCTATACGAAAATCACTTCAGCCTGATGACAGACCTTGAACAGTACGCCAAATACTGGAGGTGTACATAGTGTAACCGTCTGTTTGACCACCTTGGAAATGCTAAACGACACAGGGCCAGTATAAAAAGCGGACGCGGACGCGGAAACGTCTTAAGACGCGGGGTATAAAACGCGGACGCGGAAGCGGACGCGGGGTATAAAAAGCGGGCGCGGACGTAAGGTATAAAAGGCGGACGTGAACGCGGACGTGGGGTATAAAACGCGGACGCCAACGCAGAGTATAATTTGCGGACGCGGACGCAGGGTATAATTAGCGGAAGCGGACGCGAGGTTTAAAACGCGGACACAAAGCGGACGCTAATACAATCTGCTTGCAGCATAAAGTAATCAGGTTTCATAAATGACTTTCACATGTGGAAGCACATCTAATACAACTTTAGCAACTTTTGCACGACGTCGTGAAATAGTTGCAATAATTTACTATTAACAGTATTTCACTCTTTCACTTTCACTCGGGTTCGACATATTCTGGGGTTATATAACTCTGTGGTTAGGTTAATCTTAAAAAACTAATAAAATATGAAACTACGGGCGAAAAATAGAATAGAATAGAAAAACTAAAATAGAAAATGGATGTTTTCCATAACCCCTCCCCTCAAATTAAGCCGGTTGGTTAGGTGCTTCATTTACACGGAGGTAGCATGTTAGGTAAGAAACATTGATATCAAAAAATTAAATTGGAAAATTTTAATTATTGATTTAATTAATTAATTAATGGATTTAATTATTGATTTATCAGTTTTCGCAAAAGGGGTATTAAATAATTATTTAGGGTTGTTCGGAAGCCGGCCCCCATTTTATTTTCGGGGGCCGGCCCACGCTGGTCCCCGAATCGACCGAAATCCCCAAAACGGTCCCCTTTTCGATTTTATGTGGAAAGCATGAATTTTGCAATGCTAACGTATTAAATAAAGGTGTTAGCTATTTTTTAATGTTAGCTTTTGGCAAACTATCAGACTTCATCTTATATAGATAACTTCTTGGATGGAAATACTTTGGAAAAAACTTTCATAAGTTGACAAGCAGCAAAAATGTGCAGCGTCATCTATGCTAACGGAGAATTCAAATTCAACAAATTCAAAAACTATAAATTTTAAACACTCTAAACTTTTTCTAATTTTTTTAAATCATTGAGTGTCAGTGAACAAGCTGACAATGTATGAAAACATTTGGATCGCCCGACAACCACCAATCTAAGCAGCTTTGTTTGAGGTGGAATTGTGGAAGTTCTTAAAAATATAGCCAAATTTTTACTATGCCCTCCCCGCCAGACGCCAAGTCCGTCAAGAAATCCTGGTCCTGTTTAAGTCTCATAATGACTGATTGTAAGATATTGGAGAAGTTTTCGGAATTTTGTGTGGTTTTCAGTTCTTTAATCTTTTTTGCTTCATTCTGTTTTACTTAAAAAGTCACTTTTGAAGAATCAACTGGCATTTACTAAAAATCGAAGTATTATTATTTAAAAATCAAAGATTCGATAGTAGGTTCTGGTGAAAATCTGAAAAAAATCTAAATTTCTGTATATATTAAAGAATTTATTTCAAATTAAATAATTTGGTAAAAAATTATTTATATTATAAAAAATAATTGGTAAAAATTTGAAAATATTTCTCCACCTATATATATTTACAATTATTAAAAATAACTAAAGTTTCGATAATGGTTTGTAACGAGAATTTAAAAAGTCAGCTTCTGGGCGCTAAGGCCCACCAGAGAAATTGACCTACAAGAGAGCTTCCAATCAGACCTATCTATGCCACTGATTATATGTCGCAGTATACACTTTGATTCATGCTCCAACTTTGCAAACGGAAAAGCAGGGAAACATATATACATACACATAGAAATAGACAATTATATATATAATTAATTCGCACTAATTAATTCCATATACATGACGTTAGATATTTTTCTTTTAATTGTAAATTATTCCAGCTATTTTATGACGTAGTCCAAACGTTTGTGTTGTATTAGATGTGCTTCTTTGCGTGAAAGCATTTATGAAACCTGATTACTTTATGCTGCAAGCAGATTATATTAGCGTCCGCTTTGTGTCGGAGTTTTACACCTTAAGTCCGCGTCCGCGTTTTATACCTTGCGTCCGCGTCCGCTTCCGCAAATTATACCTTTCGTCCGCGTACGCGGATTATACCAAAAAGTGACGTCCGCTGTTTATACCCTACGTCCGCGTCCGCGTCCGCTTTTTATACCCCGAGTCCGCTTCCGCGTCCGCTTTTTATACTGGCCCAACGACACATGGAAAACTGCAGTGGTCCTAAAACAGAGTACATCTACCCCGGTGGAGGATTCGGTCTGCCAAAGTCAATCC
>JASAND010002807.1:0-10760 GCA_030248195.1 Trissonchulus latispiculum
TAGCTCCCAAAGTCACGAGGGGGGGAACCCACCCAATCCCACGCATACACGTTGGGGGAGCTACGTGACTTGCAAACGTGTCCCAGCCCACTTGATGATGTTATGAGAAGCCAGGCGGGTAGCTAGCCTAGCTACTCACCAGCAACGGAAAGGTTGATCATGCCAACCTTGATCCGTTACAGCTTGGCATTTTCTCTTTTTAATGAATACAATGAAACTAATGTTGCTTTTCTAAAATATTTTTAACACATTTTAGAAGAAGTATAATTTTCCAGAATTTTTGCAGACTCAAGTAAATTTTTTCGCGAGACATCGGTTATATCATTCGATACCTCCATCAAATAGCTGGGGACGATTTTTTATTTATTGTAAAATCGCTCTTCGTTATAGAGAAATAAACTGAAATGTGTGCGTAACCTGTATTTTGCCTACTTTTTCCAAATTTGTCAGGCGATTACTTTAGCTAGAAAGCAGGAATTGGGGCAACTAAAAAATCGTCCCTGGGTATATTTGTGCAGAACACATTTATTCAGTAGCAGCCCTCCAGCTTGCATGGTGAATGCTCCACAATCTTTGGAAAAAAATTGGTCGTGTTTTTGCAAAACCTACATTTTTTATGATAGCAGCCTACAGGATAGCAGTTGGAAGACGATCATGCGTCGGATAATTTGTCCCTGTGAGACCTTCAGATCGACGCCCTTAGTTTGATTTTACGGCTTGCGTAGTTCAAGAAATGTTGGATAATTTGATTTCTGCAAAAATGACAAGTTTTCGACGCCAAAACAAGAAAATCGGCTATATCTCACGGTAGAGAAAAGCTAGAAACTTACTTTAAAAAGCAAAAATGTGAAGCTCAATGAGATCTATCGAATGAATATAGTCATAGCTGTATAGCTGCTGCCAAACGTTCAGAAATTTGGAAAAACCACTCTGACCGGAAATCTCGAATTTTTGAATCGGGATTGCGCGGAGGGTGTTAGAACGCTAAAAGTACTTATTTCGGAAAGTTTCATCAAATTTCATCTTGATTTACGTCGCCAAACAACAATATGTGCCCAAAAGGAATCACCACCTTAAACGCGTTTATCTACCAATCCGTTTTAACCTTTCAGAAATGGTAGCTGGAGCTAAGCTAAATGCTAGCTAAAGTGCATAGTTTGAAGACTCCAGTAGTTGGCTTCCTACTAACAGAAGAGGGATAACGTCAAACCTTCAAAAATGTCCCTACATTATACACTTAATAAAAAATGGCTCCAATTTTGCAGAAATGTTTATGTAAACCTAATGCAGGGGCAACTTTTTCAGTTGTTTATTAATTCAATTTTGACTATTTTATAAATGTTCAAAATCTTTGGGTATACGATATTTGGGTATCTAAAGTATACGATTTCAACAAAAAATGAAACAAGTGTCCCTGCGTACCCGTCCAATAAACGTTCATGCAAAAAACAGGAACGGAACGGTGATCTAATTCCAGGAACAGGAACAGGAATGGGAATAGAGGCCTGAAACAAAAACGAAATGTGGGTCTGACCTTAGGAACAGGGCATTTATCTTAACCAGAACTTATTGCTCTGTGTGATCCATGCTGCGAATCTGCACAGAATCATACAACTCGACCACTCATCCCTCTTTGAAATTGCTGAATGAGTCTTTGGAAAGCTTATATGATATAGTATATATACATTCCATTATATGATCACGTAGCTTCATTTTTGCGTCTAGTTTCTATGATGAGTTTACCCCTGTTCCTGGTTTGGTTCCAGAAATTAGGCCCCCATTCTTGTTCCAGTTCCAAATTAGACCCCCATTCCGTTCTTGATTTTACACCACGGTTCCTGTTTTTGTTCCTGGTCTCATAGACAACGTCCAAGCCCCCCCACCCAAACCGGACAAGGTACAAGCCCTATCGCCGTCGGAGACAAGGGGTAGCGAAAAAATGACCAAGGGGTAACCAAAAATAGCCGGAAATTAGTTTTTACAGTGAAATTTGAAAAAATTTCCTGCTTCACCGGAACATTTTAGCTAAAATCTTTAATTTTTCGGAAAAATCGGGCAAAATTTTGAAATTTTTTCAAAAATTGAAAATTTTTTACAAAGTTTTGATAAAATTAGCGTGAATTTTTCGAAAAATTTTACATATTTATTCTTGAGGTACAAGCACCCTGAAAACTTTTGCTCAAAGTACAAGCCCCCACAATTTTTTTTGGAGGCAAGCCCCCCTAAGACCTGACCCTATGTTAATGTATGCTGGCCATAAATCTTTGGTCCTGGCCCTGTTCTCGGTTTTCCTTTTAAACACCACAGTTTGCCATGCGCGATAGAATCATTGGTCAACGTAATCCCGCCATATGTAAAATCGACTGTAACTTCTGATAGAACATACAGTTGGAGATATGGACGTCGTTTTCAAGCTCTTTCGCTTCACATCTGGTTTCGCTAAATTGCACGATTTGTGCGAATCTTGCATCTTTGATCCCAGCAATGAAAAGATTGCTCCAAATAGAGGTCTGTAAAGTGCATTGGGAACGGTTGACTGGCGAACCTCGGACCACCTTTGCAGTGAACCATTATCCTTGCAAATGCTTTAATTTGGTGTATCGGTCCATCCTATTTAGGCTAGCTTTCGGTGTCCACCCGACCTAGAAGGGCTCATCACCGAAATTTTTATGTTTGGTGAAATAACTCCAGAACAGTCTGTGACTATCGATTTTGATTGAACCAAATCAACCCCACCCTTATGTGACGACTTTGCTTATTTCAGGGCTACACTGGAACTGCCACAAAGGACGATCTGGACAACCATGCAAATCAGCGGAATCCTAACAACGAAGAATATGGTGGTGGCAAGGGGCCCAAGAAATAACACGTTTTTTCCGTAAAATGTATTAGAAGGACCTTGAATTGGGGAAATTGCTTCTTAAATTAAATTCTGCAAATTTCAGTCATATTGCAACATTTCGTCTTGCCGAAAGGCTTCGTGAAGTTTTTCTGTGAGCATTCTTTCCAATCATGGTCACTCTTTCTCTACCGTCTTCTCCCTTCTCATTATGCATAATGTCAAAAATTACATGACAGATATTAAATAGATGACAATGTCAAGTGTGATTGAAAAATCGGATTGGTGAGAAAAAGGATTCGATTAGAGTAAGAAAGAATAACTCCAGTCATATCATCTGTCATGTAACTTTTGGCAATAGCATTTGTGGTGGTATTGCTGTATTCGAATAAATTCTGTAGCTGAACTTAGCGGTTTTATCGCCGTTGTTGACCGGCCGGTTTTGTGAGACGTCGCTACAGTCTGTCCGGCCGGTACCAGTTTTGCCCTGTTTTTGGTACGGTTTGCAAAAGCTCATAATATAGTTGAACGTAGATAAGTCTTTGCTTTAAGCTGATCTAGCAGTTACCGCAAAAACCAATTGCATACAACTACAGAAAGTTGTCATACATACGGCGTAGGATAAAACAAACAGGAGATTAAACCGGGTCGGGTTACCCAGTCAGAAGCTCTGGCGGAAAGTTTTGTTCAAAACATAATTAATTGGTAAACTTGCATTGCCAAAAATTGCTGCTGAAATGTATCAATTCTTAGTCAAGTAAAATCGTGCCGGCCGAGTGGTTAAGGCGTTCGACTTCGGATCCGATAGTCCGAGGTTCGAATCCCCGCTGCCACAAGACTTTCGCAAATCCCCTTGAGCAAGGGACTAAGCACATATCGGTTCGCCGTGGGCTCTAGCCAACCCAGCTATCCATCCTTAATTGGTCGGTAAATGGGTACCACTTATGTGGGAAGGTAACAGGAGACCGTGTAGGGCGTCTGCCTTGAGGAGCTGGCCCCTCCTCCACGGTTGTAGTCATCATTCGAGGTGTCACTCCTGGCTCAAGGGCTGTGTATCCGGGGATGAGCACCGGCACCCTAGACCCTGACAAGGGTAGGAGAATTCTCCGGGGGTTACCTTTACCTTTACCTTTAGTCTAGTAAAATAAAGATATAAAAATTTGCCAAACTTCACATCTGTCTTAAGGCAGTGGCTTTCTTTGCATCCAAAACGCAAGGAACAATATGAGCAAATCACCGCAGAAAATCTTTCAAATAATTGTGAGCCAACCCGTGCGAAGTGATACCTCGTTGAACATAGATCTCTAGCGAGCACAGCTTTCGTTCACCCCCCCCCTCCGGACCAAATCAAATCCCCGTAACTTTGACTGATCGCTGTTCAGCATTATGCCTTTGCTGTAATTATTAGCTGATTTCATACTACCCACGTCTATGTTGCCGTTGTCGTAATCAGTCAAATTTTTTATCTTGTGTATATGTAGTGCTGACTGGTTGCAACTAACAAGTGAGAGGTGCGGTTGAATCCAAATTAAATCTCTGCCATTTTGTGTCTAGTCAGCCTAAAGTTACGACGGAATTGTTCTGACGTACCTACGCACTGTCTTTTAAAAATTAAATTAAACATATATAGCTCTGCAATATAGAAGACATTATCTGGTCTTAGAGGCTAGTCCTGTAACACCACAAGCTACTTTTTATACCATTGCAAAATTGACAAGAAATAGCTGAATTTGTAATGATTCCTTTCTACATTGTCAATAATTCTTTAACTGTGTTCTACTGGCTACGTTGTTTGGCCATGGCTAAATCAAATCAGTGTGTGATTTCCTGTCTTTTAGTATGCCTGAAATAAAATTACATAAATAAAATATTCGCAATTCATTTGACCTCATGATAAGAAAAAAAGAAGGGTTCAATCCAATAGACAGGGAATCAGTGTATTATAAAACGCTGCTTTTTGGTTAGAAAGATTGAGTTATTGGAACCTCATTTTTACCACGTACCCGTATAGGGGTTAATATGAGATGGAGTCAACTTGTGTGTTTTTGCCTATTTATATATTTTTACTCTGATAACAGCGAAACTAGTGATACACACTTACCATTATTTACTTTACGTACAGTTGTATATGCATACGCCATAATGTCTATAAGCATGCTTTACAAAACTTTGACTTCGAAAAAATGGTTTAATTATCTCCACACCCAAATTGCCAAGTAGACTACCACGTCCTAACTCTTTATCTTTCTGGGGATGAGCACTTTAGCTCAACAAATTTCTGATGGAATGTTAAGTAAATTTCCAAAAACATTTCTGTAGTACATTTTAGAGGACGTTTTTGTGGCAGCCCATAAAGTCCAGACTTGACATTATCCTTCACTTGTAGCGAGTCAGAAACCACTCGGCTACGAAGTGACAAACAGATTACGGGATTCGTGCACCAGCTGCAAGAGGTAAAGACGTTATTGGAAGTTTAGCGACTTGGCAGTCCTCAGGGTAAAACATGCCAAATCTGTCGATCTGTCGTTCGGTCATTGTCTATAGTCTGTGTCTGCAAACAAGCTTTCAGAGCACAGCGTCGAGCGTATAATGTAAGATTTGTGCAACTCTGCCCTCAAGTCGACGCATTTCCAAGTCTGTGCTGCTATTACCTCATAGGAGTTAATCCTAAAGAAGTACGAAAGGAAACTCTTACTTTTCGGTGATTGTCGTTTTACGCGGGGTCGTTTTGACTTCAACATCATAAGTGACTTTATACTTCACCGTGTCGGGGTTAGATCTCTGAAACTGAATAGATAAAGCATAAATAACAAGCATGATGTCAAATTCCAGACTTGACAGTGAAACATTGGAGTCTACGCTTTCACAAACCAATTTTCCTAAAGTGACCGGGGAAATTTATCTATACACTAAAATGTTTGCCTTCGCAAGTTTAGAAAAGATTATTGTGACATAGGCATTAATCAATGCTAGTTATTTATAATCATATCCCAAAAAATTTAGCAATAATTAATGTTATTGTTTGCACACACAGCCTGCTTTCCTCCGTGAGCACTGCATTCGCTGTTGTTGCTTGCTGCAGACATCTGGTAATCCATCTGGCAACAGAACAAGTCGTTCTTCACACTGTTGTTGAGACTGCTGCTGGTGTCAGACTAAATCAAAAGTGAGATGTCTCACATTTATTTACATATGGTTTCAGGATTTAGAGCACGCATCAGGAGATCGGCAGGTTTTTGCACTGCTATCACAAAATGGTAACATTAAAGCAATAAATGAAAATGGGTAAGGACATACCAGCCCCCCAGAATAGTCTACAGCTGTGGGGAACACCCACCTATGAGTAGAGATAAATTTGAGAGATGTAGTGAGCTAGAATAGATGTACAAGTCGGGGAAAAGTTTGTCGGATAACCCCCTCCCAAGAGAAGCACCTTCTAGCTGGGGTCCACTCAGACATGTAGCTCCCAGGGGGAACCCAAACCATTCAACCCAGGGCATAGCCTTTTGTGGGAGCTACAGTACACGTTGGCTCGTGCTTGCAGACAAACAAGTCATACTGTAGCTAGAGTTTTCTGGTGCACGTATAACCAAGAGTACATAATAACTAAGAGTGTGACAAGCGTCAAGCTCTTAGTTAGTTATTAGGCTTGTGGACATGATCTGCACGATAACGGCTGACCCCCCCCCCACAAATTAGACCCCAGTGACCACCCCACAAATGAGTACCTAGTACACATTTGTGTACCATCACTCCCTTGTATCGTTATGTGTTGAAGCTCTAAAGTGGCCAGCTGCTGATAGAACGTTTTTGACTTCAACACACAAGCGAGTGATGGTACACAAATGAGTACTAAGTACTCATTTGTGGGGGGTCACTGGGTTCTATTTTGTGGGGGGGGGCGTTATCGTGCAGATCATGTCCCGAGCTTAGTAACTAAGAGTGTTACGCTTGTCACACTCTTAGTTTGGTCTAACTAATACGCTGACCAAAACTAAACTAAATAAGCTAAATGAAACTAAACAAATAAAGTAAAACTCTAGGTTGCAACCTGCGTTATATAAAGTGATTATTACCTCTGATTAGCTCCTGCTAAAAACACCAAACTGTTGACAGAAGAAAGTAGAATATATACCTAGCTCTGCTATGACCGAGCTTCAAAACAGGAATTGGTGCTGTATATTATAGACTTCGTTGGGATGGTTACTACAATATGCCTTATGACTAAGACTTGCTTTGAAAATAGATTAAGCCAGGGGTGTCCTGGCAACAAGACAGCATCTGTTCTGTAGTTAGTTGAGCAGTAGCGTTTAGAAAAATAGATATATATTTGAGGAAAGAGAAAGTAACGACAACTAGATAGATTTTCTGGTGTCAACAAAGCCAAGCTTTCAGAGATAATTTTGGCGAACATTGTTCTGTCCTTATTAGGATTTCCCTGGAATCTTGGGTCTTGTGGGCCTCCGAGTATGCACAATTTGTATCTGTATTCTCTGAAGCTGTCAAGAAAAAACTGACTGTCTGGAAAGTGTCTACTTCCATCAGTTTTGTATCTATTTAAACTTTTATGTTGGGGATTGGTAGAGTTTCGTAGAACAGTCATGAGAATATAAGAGCATGTTGATTGGTTGTTAGGTAACTGTAGTTGCTGGTGTAGCGCTTCTACCAGGGCTACTGGACGAAGAAGAAACCGAGGACAAGCCCAAGACGGGAGGCGTCAGGCACCCGTGTACTGCACCCACGAAACCAGGACCGAGAACAGATAAGGGAAGAGGGAGGTTCAGATTCTCACTCACCATTGAAAGTAAAGAATTGGCCCAGCCGGGTTTCGAACCACTGCCATTCTCCGGACTCCGGAACAGACATGCTAACCAACTACACCACAGGGCCATCAGCTGAACTCCCGTTACAGGCTTATCAATCTTTTCTACGCCTGCTTCCCTTACACTGGTAACCGCCTGCTTACAACCAATCAAACTCAGGCAGTCATGCAAACATGTTTAATCATGGTACATAGTAGTGAACAATCGCCCCAACTTAGCCTATAAGTAGTATAAAAATGGGGGTTCTGGTGCAGTGGCGCAAGTGGCGCTGGTGGCGCTGCCTCACCCATTAATATACTACACTTCGTACACAATATATACTTAAATATGTAAAATTTTGAGGCGCTTGAGGCGCTTCCTACCCATTATTATTCTACTAGTTTGTGGCGCTTGAGACACCTCATACTACCAACACACTTCTACAGTATAACCGGTTATAACTCGTCTAGACCTCATCTCCAACATCCTGAAGGGGCAAATGTTGACATGGTTATAACCAAGGGTATTTCCCAGTGGAACCTAATTCGATCTGGGTTGATGGCCAGGGGAAACGTTATCAGGGTAATAGAGGCTGGCACCTTGGGGGTTCCCAGCTACATGCTAATGCATGATGATGAAGGCAATGGTTGCTGTCCAGATCACATGCTAAGAGATGGAGCGAAATATTGTTCAGCTCACCGAGCACATCAACTGCTGCATTCATTCAATAATGAAGAACAAGACAGTGAATGACATTTATGCCGATAATGTTTGTTGTGTATAACATGCTTATTACTATCTTATTCAGTAATATATCAAACTAGTTAGTGTTTATTCATAGCTAGGAATTATCTGTCAGCATGCTTACATGCATACACGTCAGCATGCTTAGATGCTTACGTCAGTATGTTTACACTTACACGTCAGCATGCTTAGATGCTTACGTCAGCATGTTTACACTTACACGTCAGCATGCTTACATGCTTACATGCTTGCACGTCAGCATGCTTACATGCTTACGTCAGCATGCTTACATGCTTACATCAGCATGTTTACACTTACACGTCAGCATGCCTACATGCTTTCGTCAGCATGTTTACACTTACACGTTAGCATGCTTACATGCTTTCGTCAGCATGTTTACACTTACACGTCAGCATGTTTGCACTTACACGTCAGCATACTTACATGCTTACGTCAACATGCTTACACTAGCCGTCAGCATGCTTAATTTTATATCAAAGACAGGTTTACATCTTCGCGATTTATGAAACCTATACAGGTTATGCTGCTAAATTATATTAAAAGAAATTATTATGAACTAAAGAAAAATGTATCTTTGTAAAGTGTGTGGTAAGCAATACTTGCATCGCCAGCCATTGCATCGTCACTCGCACATGGATCACTTAGAAGAATCCGATGTGCACTCTGATGATTCTGACATGGAAACAAATGATTGTACAAAGTAAAGCCAATCTGATCAGTCGGAGTTTTGCAGCGATTCCAGTGATGAGTCGATAGCGGATCCTTATGAATATTTCTGGAAAGTCTGTAGAGACCTCGTCGCTCGTGCTCGCAAACATGCTGACGTGTAAGTGTAAACATGCTGACGAAAGCATGTAAGCATGCTGACGTGTAAGTGTAAACATGCTGACGAAAGCGTGTAAGCATGCTGCGTGTAAGTGTAAACATGCTGACGTAAGCATGTAAGCATGCTGACGTGTAAGCATGTAAGCATGCTGACGTGTAAGTGTAAACATACTGACGTAAGCATCTAAGCATGCTGACGTGTATGCATGTAAGCATGCTGACAGATAATTCCTAGCTATGAATAAACACTAACTAGTTTGATATTTTACCGAATAAGATAGTAATAAGCATGTTATACACAACAAACATTATCGGCATAAATGTCATTCACTGTCTTGTTCTTCATTATTGAATGAATGCAGCAGTTGATGTGCTCGGTGAGCTGATACTTATACTTAGTAGAGACCCGGTAAGAGACCCGGTAAGTCTCTTTAAATGCAAAAGTGCTTTGAATCTATTGGTAGTATTGAATGTAATGTATTTGGATAAAATAACAGAAATTCTTTGACTACCAATTTTTTTTATTTCAGAAACTCAGAAGCCTGTGTGTCCCCTGTGCCAGCAACGATTCACATTGCTACACAACCTGCAGAGACACCTTCGGAAGCAACATCGAACGGATTACCGTACCTTATTCCCCAGGCCGAATAATCACACTTGTTCCATATGCTCTCACACATTCACGAAGTTGAAGAACCTAAACCGACATAAGAAATAACAACATGGCAATTCAGGATCCTATAAATGCGACCAATGTATATCCCGTTTTCTCAGAAAAACCCATTTCCTCAGAAAGCGCCACCTAATCCGTCACATCGACCGAAAGAGCACGGCGTACCAACAACTCAACAGCCACCGCCAAGGGAAACTTCAACTCCAACGCCAGCTACCACTGAATCACTTCCAGTTAGCCCACCCAGTCAGGATAATATCTACTAAACAAGACACACGACATCCTTCCAAGTTACCACTTCCACTTACCTTATCTGTGCTATGGTGTGAATGACAGTTATTGTGGAATTGTATATACATGTAAATAAAGCGTGAAGGAGTTAGTTAGTTAGCAATAGGAAAAAGTTAGGTAAACAAAAGGTTAGGTCAGGTTAGAACATTAGTAATTAGGAAATGCAACAGATTTGAATTTCGTGAAGCAACAAACAACAAATAAATTAGTTTACATTTACTATTACTCCATGAAGTTAGCAGTACATTTGTTTGAAAAAAAGCTGACATTAAAAATACCGATATTACAAAAGGCTGCTTTGAAAAATTTTTATTTTACATAAAGTTAACATGACACCAAATGTACACTGATTTTTACAAAACACTGATATGCTCTGCATACGAAATGCACTCTCTTTATGAAACCTGATAAAGGTATGCAGCAAAAATAGTTGATTAGGAAGCAAGTGATGTCTTGATTAAGGTATTAAGGTATTACTGGTATTAAGTTACCAACTATTCAACCTAACTGTCCGACTGCTATGGAGAACCTTAATTTGGAACTGTTTTGCGACAAACTGGAGCCT
>JASAND010002808.1:0-23419 GCA_030248195.1 Trissonchulus latispiculum
TTTCGGTGTAAAGTTACTTCTCCCTATTTCAGCGTCCTTTTTCCCTAATAGATTTCTATTATTTCTACTATTTCTACATTTCTTTCTTATTATCTTTTCCCTCAAATTTACCTATGGGGGAGTCTACTTCATTTCGTGGTAAATCCCAGATTCCATTTCATTCAATTTATTTACTCCAATTTATTTTTTCCCTAAACAAAGGATCCTAAAATTCCGGGGTTTTTTCCTTTTCTCGGAGGGGTGTTAGGCACACCGCCTCCCTCCCTAATCCTCATGCACTCATAGTTAGGTCTCTTTAGTTAGGTTCTTTTATTCTAGTTAGGTCTTACACACGCACTTTTCAGGTTCTTGCACTGGCCTGTGGGCCCTACGTATGTGTTTTATCTGTACCTACGCACGTCAATCATGCTCTCACTTAAGTTCGCCTTTTTGGCAAATTTTTTTTTGTAGTTTTTCTCTTGTATGCACTGCTGGTACTCAAAGTTTGGGGTGTGGGTATACACACCTACCTATTTCACCCGGGGTGGCGGTCTATGCTAACCCTCCCTGCCCTCTGATAGTGGGGGATCCCGCTATCAACCATGGTTTCCCTGCCCTTGCACCCTTCCCATTGGCTAAGAAAGGGGGGTACCCTTGTGTGCCAATGGGTCGAGCACTATAATGTATTTTGTTTTGTTTCTGTTTAGGCTTAATTTGCGATTTCGCTTATTTTGCTACGATTTACTGGTTATTACTTGTTCGTGACGATTTTCCTATTCCTATCTACGACGATCCCGATTTGGATACTCCTTTGGTTGCCAGTGTATGGGCAATAATTTATCATTCCGCGTGGCCAAAGATTTTCCAGAACGACCAAATCCCCCAGCACCAGTAAGTCCAGGAGACTTGAATAATTTGTCTAATACAGGGTATCCCGTGTTATCGGAGAGATTTTGGGATTCGCTCCAGATTATGGACGACCCTGATAACCCTGGCCAAGGGGGATAGGCTCCCCAAGGCTAGGGGTTAACAGGCGGCAGCGGGCTCGCGAGGGCCCAGGGACACGTTAAGCGGTCGTATAGCGCTGGGGGAGAGGCTGAAGGCCCCCCGTGTCTGTCGAAGGATGAATTGACATCCTGCTGTGGTACCGTCTAGTCGGCGCATATGTCGGGCTGGCATTGGCACTAGGCCAATGACAAGTGGCATTGCGTGGTACGTGGATGACAGTCCACACCTAAGCTGGTCGATGCATAGGTTTCTTGTTTTAGTGTGCTTGTGGCTGCTTGGAGCTTGGGGCTCGGCAGTGGGTTTTACCTTACCTTCGGCGGCTTACCGGAGAAGGCATCGATCAGTGAACAGGCAAGGCCGGTGAAAACGGTCAAAGTTCGTGTACGGTCGGCAGATTGGCACGGATCAGACCGTCGGTTTCCACCAATCGAGAGGTTGGATGGCGATCGCTATCGACTGGGTCACCGGCCGGTCAGGACTTAGACTCACCTGTAATGGGTGCAGTCTAAGAGCTGGCTCAATGTACAGTCAGGCCACGGCAAGCTCGGCCCCTTTGGGTGTTCGAAGAGTGAGTCGTGCTCCTTGTGATCGATATTTCGGAAAAGGAAATATCGGGAAGCTTGGAGGCATATGCATTGTATAGGTCCCTGTCCTCGCGTTTTAGTATTGTGTCTTGGTCTCGTGTCTTGGTCTCAGCCCCTCGTTTTACTATCAATGCATATGTGGAAGGGTATCTAGCCTGGGTCGCGCCCGAACAGTCCAAAGGGTGACCAAAGGATACAAGCGGATTTGCCTGCAGTAGAGAATCCTCCGGAAAAGGAGGACGACGAGCTTGTGAAGCCGGGCGGCGACCAAGCGGCGCAGGTGCCTCCAGGGCAGCCTGGCCATCCATGGGGTATAAGGCAGGATCTAGGGCTAGATCTGCCCCCTGGCCCAGAAGTAGGTGCGAACCCACCACCTGGCCTGGGCGACCCTGTCGGCCCGCCACCAGGTCTCGACCGTCCGGTTGCGGATGAGTCCCCCCTCCAAGTACAGACTGGGTCTAGCCAGCATTTTACTGGCGGATTCTGGTCTATGGAATCCGGCCTTGAACAGAACGTGGCCCGTCTACAGAGAGAGGCCACCCCGGCAGCGCCTAGCCCAGGTTCTGTTCTCTCAGATTCCAGTGACAGACAGGCGTTGCCTACGCCGCCTCCAGCAGCGGGACAGCCGGAGATGGCTCAGTCCAGTGGTCAGCTGAAGGCGACTAGCTCACTGTCTCGTCTGGCAGATACTGACGCCCCTATTAGAGTGACTCGTTCAAAGACTAAAGCTCTAAAGGCAGCAACATGTGCCCATCTGCCTGATGTGGCCAACAGTCCGTTAGCGTCTGGAGCTCAGGCGGCCCCAGAAGAGTCTGAGGTACTTCAACCTCAGGCCGACGAGCCTATGCCTCTAGCTCAGGCGCCTGGTGCTGGTGACCAGCCAGCGGTCTCGGAGCCGAGCGCTGAGTGAGCTCTAGCAGGCGCCGACAAGGAGCAACCTGCAACCGAGCCCATGGAGGAGGAGTCTCCTTCTACGGTTGATACGTCTACATTACAGATAGGCGAATCCGTTGCTGGTTCAGCGGATGAAGCTGATACCAGTGACGTGGTTGAGGTCGACCCGACGCCACCGGTGCCGCCACGGTTAGTGGTCCCACCCAGGGTGGTAGGCGCTATTGACCCATTCCAACGCGCTCGCTATGACGAATTGGCTGAGCATCTGCAACAGTATACCGAACAGTTGCGACGACTTGTGGCCCAAGGCACAGAAAACTTGGATGATGAGTTCTCTGCTGCGGCCTATGCATTGGGTCATGCATTGCAGACGACCCCAGACGACGTTTCCACCCCTTTGCCCACATATCAGGGTATTATTGACAACCCTGACGTGACAATAATTACTTCTTTTATTGAATTCCTGCAGCGATTCCCGGATATCCTGACCATGATATCCGAAGCCCGGATTGTGGCTTTGGACGTGGAAGGAGGGAACGGTATGCAATTCCTTCAACCGCAGCAGGCCACGGTGACCACCCTGCAGTTCACGGGTCCTGTGAACCGTGCAGAGGGGGCGCCTCGCCCGCATACCTACGTCATTGTGGTTAGCTACATCCTGGCCCATTTGACTGACTACTTTCCCTTTCTACAGCTGCTAGTAATGCTGTTTGACTCCAACAGGTCCACTTATTTCGCTTGCGTGGACGCACCGGCCGACGCTCGCCGGTTGGCAGAGGCGTTCGGGATTCGCAACCTGGAAAATAGGTTGATCGAAGTCCGCGAACTATGGAACTTGGTTTGGAATTTATGGGGTCGTGGGGATACGACCGTGATGCCCAAACCAATCGAGACTAAACGAGGCACCGACGGCTTCGTTAAGCAGCATACTGGCGCTAAGCTGGCAACTATTGCGAAGCGCTTTAAGCTGCCAGATCCTAAAGAGGCTCGGTGCTGTGAGCACGGGTTTCCGACTATTCCACATGATCAAGACATAATTTATGCAGCGGCCGATGTTATCACGGTGGCCAAAGTGGTCCAAATTCTGACAGCCGTCCTTACGGCTGCCGAGGTGGAACTAGTAGCGACCCTCGCCACCATTGCGATCACGTTCGGTCCCTCGGTTGTAGAGGAGATCAATCGGTGTCGCCTTAGGGGCATGGGTCCTCACCGGTTAGGTGATACGTGTACTGCCCTTAGAAGTGCGACCGGCGGGTATCAAGTAGTCGGCCAACAATATGTCCGCACTCGCATTACACAGGTAGTGGAGTCACAACCGGATGCTCCAATTTGTCAGTCACCCCTCTGGTCATTCGACTCACGATTGGGTGAATACGCCAACCCGGCATATGGGTTGCGAGATGCTATCTATAGGCCATTAGTCGATTTTATTCGGCAATGGTACCTGTGGCGTTTTTCACGAATCCCGCCCACGGACGTGGACTGGAATAGTGCTCGTACCGCTTATGCCGGTTGGGTGCACCCGTTGGCTCCCGGATATCAGGGGCCTCGGCAAGCATCACCGCGGCAACGCCAGGACACGGACAAACCGGAACCTACCGGTTGGGACCTCACAGATGAGGAATCCCTTGAAGAAGGAGAAGAACCCGAAATTCAGGTTCTAATCCTCGGATTGAGGATACAGAACAGGTACCAGCAGCGCCGCCAGCACAGCAGCAGCCACCTGCTGCACCTACCCCAAAGGAGGTGGCGCAAGCACAATTTGCGGCCGGTTCAGGGTCTGGACCTGGCCCTAGTACACAACAGTCACAACAACAGAGACCTCCATCGTTGGCTGAAAATCCACCGGGTATGGTGTTTACAAGTGCCAAGTACTCTCGCAAGCACAAACCAGCTAGCGGTACGAGTGGTCGCGGTAGAGGCCGTGGTACTTCCCCACGTGGTGGAGCTCATCGTCGTCAGAGTGCACCACCTAAACCAGCGCCGAAACCTGCGGTGGCTGCGCCTAAGCCGGTACAGGCTCCGGCGCCAAAGCCAGTCCCGCCTACTACTCGGCCAACCATTAAGTCTTGGATGGACCCAGCGGAGCTGCTGGTGTCCTCCCCTGACCCAGCGTCACCCGGAGCGGGTGTGTCGCAACCAGAGCTTCCGCCTCCACCGCCGCCTAAACCGCCGACGCCTGCTAAGCGTACGGCATCTCAAGCAAGTGTGGCGTCGGAACCATCGACGTCATCGGTGGTCACAGTGCCTGTCAAACAGTGGATGCCTCCGCCTAAGAAGGAGGAGGACCAGCAGCCTGGTCCATCCTCAAGGCCTCCGACGGATTTGTCGCATGAGGCTGCTGCTACTGCTATTGGCCAAGCAGTTGAAGCCGTAATTGGTCAGCAACCAAGTCTAGCTTCGCTAGTTTTCCCTACTTTCCCTGACCCTAAACAGTATGATATCCCACCCCCAGCACCACCGGTCCTCCAACTGGATCAGGTGGCATTGCCGACGCAGGCGGAGCTGCAGCGTCTGGGCTTAAACACCTCGGTATATGAGGGTGTGCCCGACATTGCCTTACCTATGCTGGAGCAGTTTTTGCGGTTCTTGCTCCACCCTGAAGTGGCCGGTTATGCTGGTCCATCCCGGCATAGATTTGTTCCTGCTGCTATGTACTATCAGGAACCAGTGTTGTTACCTGCGGATATGCAACAAGAAGGGCAACCCAGACGGTATGTCCGGGAAAACCATGTCCAGGTTATGGACGCGGCCCATGCCTGGGACCCTCTTCAACAGGGTGATGCGGTGCGCATCTATGTGGTAGGCCCTGCCCTGGACCGGGCAGCTCCTGGTTTCGACCCGACGGCATATCTCGAGTCGATCCGGCAGTTTGGCCCCGTCCATTGGCAGGTCTTAACCGAGCTAACACCTGGCCTACCCTGGTGGGCACAGGTTATGTTCTGGAAAGACGCACAAGGCAGTGTCCAGATGCATCCACTGCATGTAGTCGTGTCAGTTAATGCGCTGGTACCCGGTGATGAGTACTTTAGCCGGATATCTATGCCTGTTGACCTAGACCCCCAGACGCGGGAATCAGCCCGGCGCGTACAGTCGGATATGATGGTTTTCAGACGAGACCCGGGTCCGACCCTATTGGCTCGGGGCCTGTTATGGATGGTACCCCGGTATGGCGGGTTAAGTTTTCCGGTGTCGGCCAGCCACATAGTCGGAAATAGACTAACGGCGGCCATCCGCTCTTTCCCTGCCATACCTGTGAGCCAGCAGCAGGGTAGCTGGGCACCTGTATATCGCCCACTGACGGTCCGGCCTGCTTCCCCTGCGACCGGCCCTTTCCCGGTTCTTCCGGGCGCACTCGTTTCGGGTCTATACAAGGGGTAGATCTGAGACGGACTACTTCCTCGTCCTCGTCACGGGACACGTCTCTTTCTCGCGCGACTCCACAACCGGAGGCTGCCTTGGAACCAATGGACACGTTGGCTCAGGCACCCTCGGGACCGGTTGTAGGAGCTGGTGCCCGTTCTGGCCCGTTTCAGGCTGGAGCCGCGGCATATACGGCTCCACAACGTCCACCTCAACCGGGTACAGGTTTTGGTACGTTGCCTCCACGGCCTACGGGGCAGGCACAGCCACGCCCATATCAGTCGCCTGCTTCTGCCCTGTGGCAGAAGGCGCGACTTACAGCCCAGTACCGTCAGGCGGGACCATCCACGCAGCGAACGGAGCCTAGTTCGCGCGATGCACCACCTGCTGGGTCAGCACAAGGTGCAGTCCCCGGTGATAAGAGGCGGCATAGCCTCTCCACAGACCGTACTGGCTATCCACCAAAGGAGGAGCCGAAGCCCTTGACTGGGGCACATAAATCCCGGTCTCGCACCCGGTCTAAGAAAAAGCGGAAAGCGGCAGCTATGCCAGCCGTCCCTACAGTCCCGGTGAATGGGGACCAGGTACGCGCCTTGGAAGAAGCCCGGACTGCGGCTAACTTCCCTTCATTCCGTGAGCTACTCTATGAACAATATGTCTTGGCAAAGGAAAATCAGACCGGGATTTTCGCTTTGCAGGGTAGCATGGACGCGCAATACCCGCGCTTTACTCTGTCCGTGCCCTTGCCGGACGAGGTAGCAGGCGTCCCGGTAAAAAGGGAGCCCTGCGTCTATTACAAGAACTTTTGGAATGAATGGGAATGTAGTGAAATTCCGGCTATTCCGGGTAGGAATGCCCCCCACCCAGCCTTGACTGCCACCCGCAAGGTTATTGCGGATTGGTTCACTCCATTGAGCGAACGGGCAGTCACGGTTACCTTAATGGACATTGCACAGATCCGTGCTTTGCTCCAGCAGAAATTCCCACAGTGGGCTCCATATGTCCGGATCGAGGACAATGAGCCTTCCACGGAAGGTGGTAAACCGCTTGCACGTGGGCCAAAAACTTGTTCGGCTACGTGGCATTTCATTGCCATTAATAAGCCGCCCACGGAGGACTCGGAGCCTTATTTGTTCATTACCGAGTATGCCTCCACTCGTGAGTTGGCCCATGCTCAAGTGATGGGACGCATCCTTCCGGAGCTTACCCCCTATGACCATCTTTTCTCCCGTCCTGGCTATAGGGCGTATAAGGATGTATATTACGCCGCTGCTGACACGATCAATAGAGGTGAGGCGGTCCGATGTGCGTATGCTAACTGGTACCAGCCTGGACTCGACGGGATAGTCGAAGTCTCCGAAACGGACTTTGTCTTCCCCTATAAGGGAGAAGGCTTCGAGGTCTCTTTCATGCACCCCGTACCGGGTGGACTCACCCTACGGCAGCATGGGACCCTGCGGTTCCCGGACCCGGAACATGGGTACCAATTCCGCAAGTCGCACTACTATAAGAGATCTGACGTCAAGCGGTATATTAACCATCACGGCAATACTCCCGGTCGCGTCCTAAAGATGGAAGTCACCAGACGCTTGCGTGACCCCCCGGACTCGCCATGGCATAATGGCTGGAAGGCCGGTCACAATGTCCGGACTTTGTATCGCGTGCTTTGGGACTATTTCTATCAGTCACCAGCACTGCGTGCTTTTCTACTGGATAACATCCTATGCCTGTTTGCGGAGGCAACTGGCGAGGAGTGGGGCTTTAAACCCGCTATGCCCTCGTTCCAAGGGCTGCCTCCCGCATCGCTGGCGCAGGTTCCGCCCCAGCAATACCCTGACCTGTATTCACTGCAAAAGATCTTTCAGGGTCATAGTATCGCGGGTAACCTGTGGACGGAGTTGCTCCTATGGTTCACCCAAGGCGGTCCGCAAGATTTCTTCGCGGACTGGAAGACTAAGACCCGCCTAAGTCCACAGGAGCATGCGGACTTCTTGGAAGTGATCCGGATGCGCATGGAGAATGCCGTCCATCACTACCAGACGGACGGGTTATGTCCGCCTTTCTTCGGCATTGTAGATCCGCCGAGGCGTATGCGAGCGGCGGGATTGCGCCTCCCCGTCAATAGAACAGGCGTATACATTGAAGGCCTGGAACCTCCCGGCCAGAAGGACAATACGTACTGTCCTTGCGTTGGGCCTCTTCTGTACGACCCGGCGCATCCAGAGAAGGCCCACCAACGGCTGTCTCTGGATAAGCACAGCCCAGTCTTCAGCGAGTACTAGGCATGGCGAAGCCTAGTACTCTCCCCTCCCGCCCGGAGATGGGTTGGGCCTGCCCGGCGATGGGTAGGATAAAGGTCCAGAACGGTGATGTTTTGTTGACCAGCTGGCTCCTTCTTATGGTAAAAATCTACGACGGATGAACCTCATAGCCTCAACATCGGCGGTGACGACGAATCATCAGTACCTCAATGAAGAAGCAACGGCGGATGTTGCCCCAATCATTGGTTGGTACCTACCAGACCCTAACACTATTTCCTTCCTTCCTGATCCTACGATCCATGACTACTCTACAGTGACTATATTTATGATCCTATTTCTGATTCTCAACTATGATCCTCTATTATGACTTACCTCAACCTGGACTATTGCTCAATTCTATGCCATTCCCTATTCTGACTGCCATTCTCTAACTGTGATTTCTACCCTGATTAGTGACTTTAACCCTATCCCAGAAGAAAGAAGACACCGAAGAACAAGATTGGATACGATAGAGACGTTAGGTGTCAGTATGTATATTATGTATGAAACTGGTACTTTGTGTTTTTAGTCAGTTTTTTAGTCATAATACGTTGCTTTAATCAGTCCTACCAAAGTTTTATCTCTTATCTCAAAACGATCTAATTTTATTTACTTACCTTTTAAAACGATCTCTTTAACTACTAAAATTTTACCTTTTTACGCATTCTTATCTAAACCTTAGATTCCTTATTTTAAACCTAATATTTTAAATAGATTTAACTTTTATCTAACCTTTTAAATGGAGTAAATTCTACCTAACCAAGTTATTCCTAAAAAGTCTAGCCATAATAAAAACGGGTGATTTTTGTGTCTTGTGTATAATATGTACCTTGTATTTTGTTCTTGTATTGCCCTGTGTATGTGTGAAAATTTCCCAAAAACTACCAAAAAGTAACCTAAAAGCTAACCTAAATTTTTCTAGTTGTTCAAATTTCTTGCTACTCGTTCAGTGAGGCGTCCGGGGATGGACGAAAAGGTCCCTACTTAATTCCCTTTAGTACGGTCACCACACCTTCACTTAAAATTCTACTTTTGCGGGCGCAAATGGTAGTTGTCCCAACGAACCCTGCCCCTAAAATTATGCTTACCAAACTGGAAGGGTCGGAGGCATATGCCTCCCTACCATCTGATAGTTGTGTAGCCATGAGCACTGTAACGGCATCGTAGTCTCTTCGTGAGTCTACGCCCACCATCGAGGTGATTCGATGTCGTGAGGCGAGCGCTCCCCTGTCTCAGGGTGATCTCGCTATGCCGCGCAATGGCAACCTATCCGGTCCTTTTAATTTATAAAATTTTTCGCTCTAATTCCAGCTGCTTACATAGCTGACGGTCCTATGGCGCTCCGCCCGTGGTTGACCTAAGTCCAAGCGCCTTGTAGTTGGATCCGGGGATGGTTCCATACCTGCGTGGCCTCACAAAATTTTCGTTTCTACTGACGTTTCTACCACTTGTTTTCACTACTTATTTTTCATTGGAATTTTTCTATTTTCTTATTTGTTTTTCTATTACGTATGGCCGTGCCCTCATTTCCTGTTTCTTAAAAATTTCTTTCTGATTCAAAATTTTGGGTTTCCGCCAGTTCCCTCGCAGGAGCTCGGGCGGTAAGCCCTGGGGACATGTACAGTAGGGCGGTGATGCCCTACTGTCATATTTTATTATTATTTAAAAAGATTCTCCACTCAAAATTAGTCCGAACTTATGCATCTTGTTTTTGTTGAAATTGCCCCGATAAAAAATTCGTAAATTGCAGTTGAAATGTTATAATTGTCAGTGTTTTTGCAAAGATACATCATGCATATCCATAGCAACGCCCAAAATTCTATTTCAAAACTCTGTCAAAACTTGATTGGCTGGAGGCCTGTCACGTGATTTAGTAATCACTATGGCGGCCTCCAGCATCTTTCTGTTCAGTTTACGTTTATCTTTCACGCAGTCCGGTCGGTCTTCTTAGAGGTTTCTTGGCCAAGTTTTATGTTTGATTCTTTCCTTGTCTGCTACGTTTGGGGCTCTCGAGTGCTTTTGAAATCCGGAGTTGGAGAGTAAAAAGCCTCCCATCTGGCGATAGGTGTGGACGAGAGTTCCCCAATTTTTTAATTCCTATCGGGGCTCGTATTTATATTCTATATCCACATTTTATGCTCATGATCTGCTATTTCATCCTGTCACTGGACCTATAAATCTGTAAGTGTAAAAGGTTTTGTCAACTATACAACCCCCCTCCACTCTTTATATTAAATTTTGTATCACGGCCACTTGGCCTTTTGTATTGTAGCTAGGTTTAGATTGTTTTAGTTCGGTAAGTAGGGACTTAGGGCTTAGATTAGGGGTTTTTAGTGGGGTTGAGTCTAAGTTTCACAAATAATTGGCGGTTTCTAATTGGCGAGGCTTGTCGAGGTCGGCCTGGAAATCATCTCCAGTCCAGGTTGCGTGTCCAGTTTATAGCGCACAGCACCCCGTAAAGTTGTTTGGTCGCCCATCTACGTATTCCTTGGGGCCAAAACTTTACATATATGCCAATTCAACTCTGAGTCATAGGTTCTTTCTCTGAATCTGAAGGAGAAGGGGATTGACGGGGATCTGTAGGAACTATTCGCAAATTTAATTAAAACTTCTTAGTCTTTGCTGAGCACTGTCTGGATCAAAAGTTATTTTAGTTTGTTATTATTTTTGTTATAACGCAGCTTTCATGTCAGCATTCAACATTATTCAAATAACTACACCAGAAAACAAAACAATCAGTACTACAAAACAAATGTCTCAATTTGGGGCGAACTGTAGCTGGGGGGCAAGTGTTGCGGAGAGGCAAGCGACGTAAGCGCAACTGTCCTGGGGTAAGTTTCGTGGGGGCAGCTGACCGCCTTCCCAATTTTATTGTTTCCGTCTTGTTCTAGCCGGCTAGCGTATTCGGTAGCGACTCAACAGTTGTAGGCGCACCCGACGTACCTGTAGTCTGTAGACTTTGTTTCAGTCAGAACTTGCAGTCTAATCTCTACAACAGACAATCCTGGTTTACTAAGAGTGTGCCTGCCTCTTTCACTGTAACTCAGTCTAGTCTACAGACCCAGGTTTCTCCAAATTAATCTGATAGCTGTATGTAACTTTTGTTTATCCTTTGCCAAAAAGGTCGACTAGGTTGGTTAATTCCCTGCCTTGTCAGGTAGATTACTTGTGCCGCGGGATTGCCGATCTGCCACAGAACCCGACACGCGTAGTTGTAAGATTGAGGCTCTCAAGACGGGTCAAAGCGACTGAGCGAGCAGTGGCGAACCTACTACTGGAACTGCGCTCAATGGATAAACGCGTCTGCCCATAGGAGGGCCAGTCCGGGGTAGCCTTATGCTGCAGCAAGATGAGACACGTACAACTTAGCTAATCCTAAAAATAGGCAATAAGTAACACAATTAATATGGATGATTTGATAAAGGCGCGTAGGCCGGGAATGCCACAGTTATAGCGAATAGAAAGTACACACAAACACAAGTTATAAGAATAACAAATGTAATAAATATAATGCCTTACTGGCGGTGACGTACCAAACAGCATGTGTAATGAACTGAGTCGGATTGAAACAGAAAAATGTGACCAATTTGAGTCGATTTCGAAAGTGGGGTCGTTTAGATTGGTAGTTCACTTACACGGAAGGTTAGCACGTTTGCCTAAGCGGACAAACTTATGTACCAGATTCCCGAAAGGTAATTTGCCAAAATCGGGGATCTCTACAGCTAACCTGATAGGGGTACTGCTGTGAGTTCGTTTAGTTGGTAATCAACAGAGAACGGCGAGAGGGGTCGATTCTCGCTCTATTTGTTCACTGCCGAAATCAAATAGAGGGCTTTGACACGCAGATCGAAGGCACAAACTCAATTCTTCTCTTCTGTGAGAGGTTCTAGTCAGATCTCTAGCGAGATCTGAGAAAACTTACTGTTTGTTTGGAAGATCACACCCGGATCTGTAGGTCACTGGTTCACAGTCTTGTTTAAACACTGCACTCTGTTTAATATGTTTCTGACAATTACTGACAAACTGAGTATTGGATATAATAGTGGTTATAATAATATTAAATACACTGTATAATAATAATAATAGGGATACCAAATACAAGTATACTGACAAATGCTATTAACGGTCAATATACCAGAGTTGCCAGACTCTCTACAGGGTGGATTTGGAATAATTTAGGTTATACACGTTCAGTAAAGGGCTAGACTCTTCTTCAGGTTGTTATATCTATATCTCTACTTCTGCTATGATTCAACTCTAGGACCTAACTCAGTTCAACTACTGGTGTCCTATATGCTTTATGTGCGTGTTATGCTGGTGCACTCTCTTTATCTGTCCTTTACAGTACCAAAGGACCAAAATCAATATTAATAATAATAATAATAATAGTAATAATAATAATAATAACAATAATAATTAATAATAATACAATAGAGGGTGGGCTCGGACTCTGGGTGAGCTCTCAGTTGCTGCAAAGTAGTCGCTAGGACTCCACAGCCCACTTTAGAGATTGCTATCGGAGAGGTTCCTGCAGATCTACTCCAATCCAGGAGGATCAGACCATACAAGGTTCGGTTTGAGGGTTACACTTCTAAATAGACTAGATCACCTACAGTTAGTAAATCCGATTATTGATTCCACTGATATGCACTGACTGAGCACTTCCGGCTCCTGAATACTGATTCCAACAGGTTAATCACATATATCCCTTCAGAGGCAAGACAGACTATTCAGGCAGGAGATCTTCGCACCTGAATCAAATGGGTTAAAACCCATTAGTTACACAATTATGGTGCGGGAATCGAACCCAGCAACCATTATTCACTTTTTTGGCTTTCAGATCTTAAGCACGAACTTGTCATCTTGAAATTGTTGAAACGTTTAAAACTTGCTAATTTTAGTGTGAAATTTTGAAGGCTTTTATGTTATCTCTGACTGTAAAGACCAGGTTTGCAGAATGTAATATTTTGAGCAATTTCCTGCACTATTGTGCAGAAAATTGCGACTAACACGTTTCTGTAACAGACATTCTGCGGCTGTACTGTCCAGAATTACCACAACTGAGTCCAAGTAATTCTGGATCTCTGATCACAAACAAGAACCCAATATTTAGATCAAATTGATGGTTACGTCCATGATTTAGCCATTGCACCGCAATGACACCATAAATGTAGTTTTGGTTAGTTTAGGACGATTTCTGGTCCCAAACCACAGGAAATACCCATTTCCTGCATAGATTGATTCAAAACTGTAATTTCGACATTAAACTATAAGCTAGTGCATAAACGTCATTTTTGTGGCGATTGGAAGACAGTCTGGTACATATTAATTATTAACCGTACGTAACTAATAATTGTATATCCTATTTCTGGGTTACTCTGTTCAGATCAAACGCCATGTGTGCAGTAATTGATTTATTTCTATTTTTATTGGTTTATAGCCTATTTTTGTGGCCTAAACTGGACGGATGCTAAGATGTCGAACGCAATTCCGTCCCATTGAACGAAGTTAAGAAACATAGCACTGGCAAGCATAAAGATCTCAATATTACATATTCCAAATAGGAACAGCAGTAACCGCAGATTTTAGGCGGAAATCGCGATAGTTAAGGTAATCAATACAGTATTTTTACCTAAACTGACTTCTTACGTAGACCTAGGTAAATTTAATAAAGAATGCAGGAGATTTGGATTTTCAGCCAAAATAATGTCAGCATTGTATTATTCGAATTAAACACAGCGTCCTTTTGTTGTGATTCGTCCGCCCTATCACATAAAGCTGCCTATGCAGACGAATCGAGGACGTCCTGGGCATTATCTGATGGTTATGACCTAATCTGGGGTCCCCTTGACCCTAGGCCTGGATTCACTACCTCATTTGCATATTTTCACTCATACCTCAATTGTGCACATTAAGACTACATTCCGACACCCATTCAGTCCAATCGGACTCACACACATCACTAACTAAATCTAACTTCTAATTACGCAATCTCCTGCTTATAATCTGACTCCTAGATGATTATTTCGTAATGCCCGTAACACCAAGGGATACTGGAATAGAAAACACATATACACACAAACGCATATACTCTTTTACCTTCGATTGCTTCATTCAACATACAACCATTTATTTATTACAAACCTAGCTAAAGACGCACATTCATCAGTTACACACATATTTTTACGTAACATTTGTACCGTGCCACTGCTGGCACACTTATACGACATTCACACAACATTCACACTTACGTACTGTATTGTTAATATTTGGGTGACTGCTAATCAGATCCACCCTTATCCTGCCTAATACCATAATAACAGTCACACCCGGCAAACTTCAAGACCTTTATAGCACAAAGGAGTTTACATGAGTTGCCTCATTCATACACTCATTTTCACACTTTCATACACATCACACACACGCTAATTTGGTCCTTCGCTCTCATTCTTGCAGTTTTCACAACCTTCGTCGAACAGAAGGAGTTTATGTGGTCTGCATCACGCATACAAACATACACAGAACTGACATTCACACACACACACACACACACACACACACACACACACACACACACACACACACACACACACACACTTTCACACATTCTAACTTAGCTAATACCTCCTAAGTTCCTGAAATATAACATAATTACTAAACATAATATTACCATTATTAATCATGTTAAACAATCCTAACTACTAACTTTTCTATTTCTAATCTAAATTCTAGGTACTTCCCTAAACTATTGGTTTATGCACATTTTTGGGAATTTTCTGTAAGAGTTGCTGTTTTGTTTTACTTGAACTCTGGGAAACTTTGAAACTTGGTAACTCGAATTTAGGAAAACCTAATGTTTTCCTCGCTTGAAACAAAGTTTAATCGAAACTTGTGAAAGCCCGAGTGAATAATAATTGCTAAGCAATTATTATTAAACAAAACCATAAAACGTATTATGTTTTAACTTACTGAATAGAGGAAGCCGGCCATTCCTCCTGAAAACTCGAAATTATTAATTAACAAAATAATGTAAAAACTCAAGGTTTTAGATTCAGTTCGAAAATAACCTACATTTTAGAAACCTGATAATTTTGAAGCCGACCTAACGCTAAAAACAAGGACAATTACCAGAACAGTGACTTTTAGATCATTAGCGCCTTCGTTACAGAATATGGCCGGCAACACCTAGTTGCCGGCTGTGAGGTGAAAAGATCCCTATAACTAGCTTAATTAAATTAGGGTCGTAATTAAGGGACCCTCTATCTCAGGCTCAAAGGGTGAGGTTCGCTCAAATCCCGTAAACTACAAAACCCCCATAGCCACGAGGGCCTCCTTTACAATGAAAATTTGGCCTCTAGGGCCGTGGCTTGGAATGATAAAAAATTGGCCAATTGGCTGCATAAAAAAAAAGGAAAAGGGGCCCGAAGGCCAAAAAATCACATATATAAAAATAGGCCCGAAGGCCAACAATATAAAATCCTTAATTTTTTATCTTAGCCAGTGAATTTTGAGCCGGGTATAGAAGACTCAAAGGCTCCTCAGATTGTAGGTGTTCGCGGGTATAAGCTCACATCCTTTTCTGACCCGAAGGCCAGAAAAGTCCCTATAATTTTCCTAAGAATTTATAGTGAGTGCACAGTCCTAGGTGCTGCAAACCACAGCCCACTATAAGGACGTGCACTCGGAGAAGAAAATTTGGCCGACCGCTCTTGGTCGGCCCTCAGCGAACACTGAGTGAGTCTAAAATTTTGAGACTGGGCTGACAGCTCTCTGACAGCCCAGTGACAGCATGATTCCGTCGGCGAAGCTTTGAAATTAAGGCAAAGCTTCTAGGAAGTTCTAGAACTTTCTAGAAGCTTACCACCTTTAACATTGCAGGATTCAGGCTCTTTTTGAGCCTGGTGGTCAGCCAAGGGAAGATTAACGATAATGGCGAAATATTGCCCCCAGCTGACCACTTTTCTGATTAATTTCAGGGTCCGAAACTTTCTGAAATTTTATAAAATTTTGGTTAACATGTAAATGCAACCAAAGGGGGGAAGTTTCAGATCTAATTTTCAACTTTCACGAATACAACCGAAATGGGGCTCAAAAATCAGGCCAATCCCGGCCGATTATGGGAAAAATATTTTTAAGTGCCATCTTTGGGCACAACTTATACGTCCATTTCAAATTTTATAATTTTCTTTGGCTTCTCTTGTCCTGGGCCCCTACTTTGAAATTTTGAGTGAACTTTTGGCCGCAAACAAGAGAAGCCAACACAGCAACCTTAGCAACAATTGCTCCCTATTGCTAGAAACTCAGTGTCCTCGCTTGACCAAGGAAGTAGGGAGCAATTGCCTAAAAATGTGTATAAAAATCATACGTAATTTTCTAGGTAAAACTAACTACAATTCCTATATCTACGTATGTTATTACCTATTCCTGCTAATTTTCATTAATTTTAAATTATTAAGGAGGAGGCTAAGCCCCCTCCAGACCTACCTATGTACACAAAAGTGTATACTAACTTTCTTTCTGGAGAGGCAATTCTCTCCTGGCCTCTTGGCCCAAACTAAAGTTCAAGTGAGGACAAGCCAAGAATGAATGAATGGACGTAGTAATACTCCACTACTACGCTGTCTGGGAAACAGACGGCTTTCCAGACAATGGAAAGGGAGTTCCCAAAAAGTTAAGACAAAGGTGAAAGAGAGCCAATTTTAAGGCAAACCTTTTAAAGAGGTAAGATTACTAAATTAGAAGTAATCTTACTAAAACATTTTCATTAATAACTCACTCATTTTTTGGAGTTGAAAGATGGGGATTACATCTTTGGAATCGGGAGAAAATTGCCTTTCCAATGAACCTAAGTTGTTTTCTAACCAAAAATTATTAAAATTAATTAATTAAGGCCTAAGTATTACTAACTAACTCATATAAACACTAGCTGATTACTTATAAACTTATTTTGTATTAAATAACTGCCTGTATAATTATTTTAAGCCTAGCTAAGTGACTATCTTCCAATATTTGGCATTTTCTTGCCATAAAACTGCACTTTAGGGAATTTCTACGGGCTTAGAAAGAAATTTGTGTAATTCTTTTCTGTGATTAGTAGCTAAAATTGCTTTGGCACGGATTTCTTAACTGCCACAGATGACAATATGATCGAAAAGGTCCCATCCTGTACCAATTCCGGATCGAAGAAGAGTACCCACTCTTCAGGTAGATCTCCTGCCAATTCGTTCTGATTAATGGATTCTTTGATTTAGATACTAGTATTATGTGTGCGTTCTGTTATTCTTGGTGTTCTAGATGGTGAGATATCCCTATTAAGCAATTAAATGAGTCTACTTCTATTATAAATTCAACCCTTGGAGTAAAGACAGGGACGTTAATTGTAGGTTTCAGTCTGGCAACTCTGATATTTTCTATCAAATACAAAATATCTATACAAATATGAACTTGGACTTCTAATTTCAGCAAACATGATGAAACATAACAAATGCTATGATCTTCTATTTAACAGGATATTGGTCGTTCTTTCAAACAATTAACTGATTAACCAATTTTGACCCGTTTTGACCACTAATGAAAGTCTTTTCATTACACATGGCTGAGATGTGTTCGTTGTCACCTAGGTCTGTACGTAATAGTAGATAGCTATCCCCATAGCTATGTATGTAGGTTTAGTAAGTTTATGATAATTCATTTTGATAATTTAATGATTTTTATATTTATAGTTTTGCCGGAACTTCTCTTTTGGAGTCATTATGTTCATCTTGTATCGCTGGTTTTTTGCATGTTGCTCGCCTTGGTTAACCCGGGTGAATCAGGTGATGGTGATGGTTCTTCAAGGGCTGTACCCATAGTTTCCCTGGAACTTTGGGTCTGGGGGGGGATAAATCTTGGAAGGTTGGTGGTCGACCCAAGAAATGTCCCCGTTTGGTGGGAGGGGGGGTAGGCAGAAGGGGATGCCCGTTTGAGGGGGGGGGGTCGCCCAGTCAGGCTGAAAGGGGCTGAATCTGTTTGGCTGTTGGTGACCCCCCCCAAAGGGGGACCTCTTTGGCCACCCCCCCCACCAAACGGGGACCCTTTTGCATACCCCCCCCCTCCAAACGGGGACCCCTTTTGCATACCGCCCCACCTCACGGGGAGGGGGTATGCTTGTCGACCCCCCCCCCACCAAACGGGCGAACATTCGCGTATTGTGGTCGGAGCACCGTTACGCAATGCCAAGAAGAGGAGCCCTCTAGTGCCTTACTCTTCTTCTAATATATAGTGCAATTATGCACTCTTGATAACGATTAATCCCCAATTTTAGTTTTTTAGTTTTTCGATGTCATATAGTAATTCGAGTAACAATTAGACTGGAGAATTGGAATATCGGACAAATATATGCCTTTTCAGCAATTCTTGTCGATTTAGGATTTCGCTTTCACCTTATAGTTTTTAATTAACTAATATTGATTAAAAGGGTAGTAAAGAATCGTTCGCTATAATTTATTTGGAATAGCATTCTTAGACATAAATTCTCATGAAGGAGCAGAGTGGTATTGTCCATGGATGCAGAGAACTGAGGTTTACAAATAAATTTGTTCAAAACTATATAGCACTCGGTCAACCTCAAACACTATAGTCAACCAGGAGTGTTTCAATAGCAAAGCAAATAAACATATGGTTAACAACGGTAAGAGGCACCTTTACCACAGAGTTTGGCCTCAGGTGCGGAGCACCTAGCAAGACTTAAGCACTAATACCTCTAACGTTATTGGTTTAGTGACAAAACTAAATGGGCGGAGACGGAGCAGCGGCAACACCAACACTCCTCCAAAACCCTGGTCTTTGTGAAAATTGGCTTAGTTTACATACACTTGAGCTCTGCTTTATTCTGTTACAACACAACTTTATACAGCAGAGTTGGACACCATAACTGTGACAGATTTGTTCGATCCGAAGAGGATGCATAAAAGTCAGTAAAGAGAATCCCAAATCTGCCAAGCCAACATATATATTTTATGCATTTTCTATGTACATATGAACTGGAGTTTCAAGACAGTATGAAACTCAGAAAGTCAAATATATCTACCTTCAGTTAAAGTTTACTTTGCACTAATAGCCCAATGCTAACCTTCAGAATTTCAGTGGAAACAGAAATTCTTCAACTGTAGCCGCTGTGAAGACATATTAGTACCTTAAATAGCAAGTTCAGTTGGCTTGATGACCACAGCTGGGGCCCCAAAATCAAATCCAAGTCTTAATGACTTTACTGCGCACCCTGCAGTGCAGTTTCCAATTTGAAATCTAATAGAAAGGTCAAAATTGTGGTCAACTCTAGTACAGCTTAAAGTGCAAATAGAAGAGTCCCCCATCAGTGAATATCTTCAAAAAACTAAAGGTAAATAGAAAGGAAATGAGACTGAAGTAGTAGCCTCCATTACTACCTACGTTACATCATTAGCGTGCACATAAGAGCTAGTACATCAAGCAGTTGTTGTGAGCTCTAATTTTTTCATTTTTCATGTTTCCAATTTTTCTAAATTTGCATATGCGTTTTTACCGAAGGTCAATATCATGGAAAATTTTAAATCCTTAAAAATCCTCAAAAATTTAACAAGACCCCAAAGTCAATTTTCTCGTATCATCGGTGAACCTTAGTCTACCTGTGCCTTGTTCTACAGTAGTACCGTTAGCTGCAGCAAATAATTGCTGTACAAGGTTTCCTTGGCGCAACGCGCATTTACCTCTTTAAGTATACCTCGGTCCCGCCCAAAAGCCCGTAAGCCCCAGTGCATGTTGTGAATTATATTGTTATTATATTTGTCCAGTTAGACTGTCAGCCAGCTAAGAGGAAACTCCGATAGTGTAGCAAAAGTATAGTGTTTACAACAAAATTCTAGCACAGGAAATAATTATGATTGCCACACCAGAACGATTTGTGGCCAAAACTTATGTAAAAACACTAGGCAGCAGCTCGCTGTAATTTACATATTTTTGAGTTTATGCGAAGGTTGGTTGTTGACAGTAACACACCGCAACTAGCTAAATTCCGAATCTAGTGTAATGCTTGAAAGAACTACAAAACAACTGTCTCCATCCAAATAATCCACCATTCAAGGGGAACTACCGCTAAGTATCTGTATACTTACGCAAGGTCACTTTACTGTGCACACACTAACTGCAACTCAAGAAAGAAAACTCAAAAGACATCTTATTATGCAAATTAAATTGTCAAGATAAGGCTAGAAGTTTTGAAATGTGATACTAGATAATGTTCGCAGAATTTACCGTCTTTGGAGTCAAGAATCGGCGTTGCTAATTATTCTCAATATGAAAACGGGCAAATTCCAGGGATGGTACAGTTTAACTGCCAACATTAAGTTTTCCGTATTTTCTTGTGTTGCAGGTTACAATAACCTAAATGGATTTAAACGATTCTGTTTCATGCAATTATACCATATGCAACGTTACATCACCGTCCATTGCCGGTTTCATCATTAACTGTTTTCTGTTGCCACCGATTTGTATAGCTGGTCTGACCCTGAATTTAGTCTCTATTCTGGTATTTACCGGAATTGGACGATCGAACTTCCGTGCTACTTCTGTTCAAATTTATCTGACTGCTTTATGCTGCTTTGACATTGGCCAGTTGGCTTTGTCTGCATTCTTGCTTCCACTGCAAACAATCGAAGAAAGATTGCGTCCTACCAGTGTACTAGAATCAAGCGAACAACATCTGGTAGCTATGAACCTCTTAATATACACCATTCCAGTGCTCTACCCGCTGCTAATGAGTACTAACTGTGCCGCCATCTGGACTATGGTGGGCATAGCTATACAACGATATCGTGCCATTGCCAATCCACTGCACTGTAGAGACACGTCTGACTTGAATCGGGCCCGACTTTTTGTGCTGCTTATTGCCCTGTTTTCTTGCATACTAAATCTAACCAACTTTCTTAGGTTTCAGTGGAGCGTTAGTAAAAGTGGTTCTGTTGCCCTATACATGAACGAACTATCTACTGCAGTGCAGTATGCCCATAAAATTCTGTACATTCTCGGTATGTACCTGATTCCATTGTTTGTTATCATTGTACTTAACCTGGCTACTGTAGTACAAATCAGAAGGGCTCAGAAAAGCGGGATACGACCGGTAAATGCAGCACAGAAGTTGGATCAGCGTGCTATAATTATGGTTACTGCAATTGCTGCGTTGTTCTTCTGCTGTCACTCCATTGCCATATACAACTATGTTGGCCAGTGGATTAATTCAAAGCTGTACGAGGAAAGTCCCACAGCATGGATCATCAATGATCTCAATAATTTCATGATCAACCTAAACTCGAGCCTAAACCCGCTGGTCTATCTGATATTTACGCAACGATTCAGAAATCTGTTTTGGGAACAGGTTAACACTATTCGAACCAGACGGCGTCTATCCAACGCAGGGCTTCGGTCGTATCGGTTCAATTCTAGTATGGGTCCCGTTGAACCAGGTCGTCGTTCGGATGCCTGCTTATATATTCCTGGTAAGAGGTCGTTTCGACACAGTACCACAGAGCTAGGATACGTTTCGGTAGGTCGAAACGGACATTTCAGGGAAACTGGTCCTCATCTGGTACTACAGACGGGAAGTCCGAAAAGGAACGGAATCAAGGAAAGCTTTCGGTTTGCACTTAAACTTGGTAAAGTAAGTAATAAGCTTGTGGCCCGGTGAAAAGTCTAGTTTTAGTTTAAAGATTTATTTCGATCGTGGTTGCCAATATGATATGCTTGTTTTCTGCTGTATTGCTGTTCTAAGCTTGCATTGATATTTTAATATACCAATAAAATTCCATACTATCACCAATCCGCAGTTTTAAATCCATTCCGCAATGCGGTATGTAAGTAGGCGGATTATTTTTGGTTTAATTGATTTGTGGGAATAACCAACATCCCGCAAATACGCTATGCACTTATAGTTTAGAACTAGCCATTACCGAAGTTTAAATGTTACCACATTGCCATCCGGATGAGTTTTTACGATCACAATTTCCACTGCTTGCTATGGCGTCTCTACATGTTTCACGGATTTGTTCATTTGCATCATGCTAAACACGGTAACAGGAGTCTGTGTTTCTGGCGTAAGCCTGATGAAGGGATGGTCCCCCTTCCACAAATGTAGTCAACATTTGGGTTGTCACTCCTGGCTTCGGGCTGAGCATCCGGAGATAAGCACCGGTCCGGCAAACTATAGCCTTCTGTAATTGAGACTTCTCTCTAGTGAGAGGTCACTTTACCTTACCTTACCTTCCCATCATGCTAAAACAAGATTTGCCTACTTTATATAAAGCAGTAGAGCATATAAAATATAGCATTGGAATAGCACAAACAAAGCATAGATACACAAAGCCGCAATACAAACAGCAAGTTTAATTAACGATGAATAATTAATGTTTAAATATTTTAACATCCATATCCAGAGTACTGTTTCTCTAAACTTTTTTTGTATGATATATTTTGAATATGCATCAGGACACTCTTCATCTGCTTTCCGAAGAATGCACTGTAAAATGGCATGCAAGATGCCACATCTTGATTTTGCAGCTGCGTTGTACACGGCAAATTTGGAGCAATCTTTGACTTCGCCTCTAAGATATTAACTTATAGTTCTAATGTAGTTATCATTATATTATAATAAGACTTATAATGTACGTTCTACATCTTGCATCCTCCAAGAAGTTGTTTTTCAATAATCTGCTAACAAAACGTCTAGAGTTTTCCGACTGGCACTCTTCATCGACTTTTTTCGTGGTGCAACGGAGTATTGCTTCCAATATGGTACATCGCGTTCTAAATGCCTCTTCGTAAATAGAAAATCTGGCACAGTTTTTAACATCTCTCCTAATTTAATTAGAATTCGATCATGTAATTTTAGTGTACTTATACTCTGGCTTTAAATTTTAACAAATAAATTAGCAAGCATAATTATAATTCTCACTTTAGTTCCACAAAAAATCCTCCGTACACAAGTTTCTGCATCTTCTTCAGCGATTAAGGAATAAATATGAAGAAGAAATATAACTAATACGGTTAATGTATAGTGAGACCCCATGTTTCATTCAGATGTAGAAATTCGTCTGCAACAAAAATTACAAGCAGTCACGGGCCGCGGATCATTGCAGAACTACTCCATAACTTCTAAACATAATTGGAAGCAACTGGAGCAAGAGTCCCAGGGCGGTACTGTTCCTACATTTGGACTGGACAGTTAGGAACTTCTCACAATCCAAATCAAATCAAGACTAGCAACTGCCAAGCTGATTTGATAGC
>JASAND010002809.1:0-28297 GCA_030248195.1 Trissonchulus latispiculum
CTGCGAAAGTGTCCCGACAACTTCGGGCGAAACCAAAGCGTTTTGCCCAAAATTTTGTGAAAAATTTGAATCCATGGGAGGGGGACAGGAACCGTTTCCGACCTGCCGGGAGAGGGTCCCGACAACATCGGGCGGACCCTGAGGAGACCGGAGTGAGTACGTACGTTGGGGGGGGGGAGGAGCTGCAGCCCCACCTTGGGAAGTTTGGGGGGGGGTGATAATTTGGAAGAAAAGGTGAATTTTGAATTTGTTGGGAAAGGGAGGGTCCTTCAGCGGCTTGCCCGGACAACGGTCCAGACACACCATTAGGGGCCGCCCCATTTCCCAAAATATTAGAAGGTGAAAATAAATTTTGAGATTGTTGGGGAGGAGGGGGTCCCTCTCCGGCTTGCCCGGACAACGGCCCAGACACACCGTCAGGGGCCACCCCATTTTGCAACCCCATAGCAGTAAGAACACTTTGAGTACTCTGAACAACATCAAAACGAGGCGAAATAAAATTATCAAAATCCCGACGAAAATTTGAGTTTTCAGAATTTTGGTCCACTAAATGTTTGGGGGAGGGGGTAGGTAATTTACCCGCCCCTAAATTACCTAGATTTTCGTTCGGGAGGGAAGCAAACTGAGAAACAATCTGAGAGAGGCCGGAAATTAGTCCCCCCAACACCTGTACCGAGGTTTCTCTCCGGTCCCTGTTTAAGTCTCCCCCAAAATTTTGCCCCACTGGTTCCCCAACTGCTGGAGAACCCCAAGTATTCACTAGGGCCCCCGAAAAATTTATATCCCCCCGAGACGTTTCTCCCAACGACCGTCCCCTAGACGCGGAATGGCTGCGCCTATTCCGAGGTGGGGTCGGGGGTCGAACAGCACCACGAAAAATTGGGGGTGGGGGGGTTCAGAATTTGGGGGGTAGGGAGGTTCAGAATTTCGTAGGTGTAGATTTTCTGAATTTTGGGGGTTGGGAGATTCAGAATTTCGTAGGTGTAGATTTTCTGAATTTTGGGGTGGGGAGATTCAGAATTTCGTAGGTGTAGATTTTCTGAATTTTGGGGGTGGGGAGATTCAGAAAAATGTACCCCTAAATTTTGTGATTCCGGTGGGGAAGAAACCACAACTTGTGGGGGTAGGGGGGAGGTGGATTTGCACTGTATGGGGGGTCGGATTTTGTAAATTTTGGGGGGAGGCAATCCCCCCGTTCCCCCTCTGCTGTCGTCCCCCAAGTTTACAGGAGACTTGTTGAAAAAATGGCGATTCAAAAAACTGTCTGACACTTCCGGCGCCTTTGGAGGTAGTTCTGAAAAAAGACGAACTGTTTCCTTCCAAATCCTTTTTAAATAACGAGTAAGTGGACGAGACGAGTCTGACATGCTACTCTGCTGAAGGAACGGTCGCCAGTTGTAAAGGTTTGGTTGTTGCCAATAAACGGTAAATTTAAACTCAACAGAAGACTACTAGGTTCGTGAGTGTGCGCATGTCAAACCTCGTCCCTACTCGTTAATCCCTAAACAACTACAGCAGGCGCCGGCAGTCCAAACTCGGTACCGTGAGTTTACTTTTGTGACAAAATATAAATTTTACAACAATAATAGAAAAACAGAATTTACAGTTCTAAAGCATAGAAATTTCCAGAACAAACTCCAACAAAATAACGGAACAAAAATGAGATAACAAACCCGAATAGACAAGTCTAAGTGGAGGGCGTCCACCCCCAAAACTCCCAATACTGGACGGACGGCCGTAAAAGTGAGAGCTCCGAGATGTGAACCGACCGAGTTCCTCAGAATTTCAGACAAGACTGACTTTCCACTAAATTTCAATGGCGGACACGACTTAGCTAAGGAACCGAGGTTCCTACACAGAAGTATAATTTTACATTTATCGTTCATAAAGATAACACTGCATTTTCTTCATTTTAGATAATTTCAAGTGAAAATCAAAGGAGATATCGGAAAATAGTTCACAACTACTATTAGTTTTAGTGCTTCATTAGTATCTGAAATTAGCTATTTGGTTACTGCATTTTACGCGCAGCGTTTCTTAGGATATATACTCTAGTAATAAAATATCAAGGTATATAGGAGTATTATCTGTTCACTTATTCTAAATTTTTTCTAACATTCTAACATTCAATTATTTCTCTATTCTCTAATATTTTCAAATAAGTTTTAGTTAATTAATTACATCTGTACTTGTACTCCGACAGAAGCATAAATAATTTCAGGCATTATGGATATTCCACTTGTCAGCATCGTCCTTATTCCGTACAGAATCGAGGTAAGCATCCCATTTGTTTCTGTGTGCATATTTATTTACACAGTATTTTTATTGCATCGCATACATGATAGCACATTACGATTCAAAAAACAAAAAATATATATACAACAAACAGTTTTCTATAGTTCTATATCTATACTACAGGCTGAAAGTTAAAAACTTTCGCCACAAGATTTTGACTCCACTCTGAGAATCTTTGGCCTGTTGTTTTCTCCTGGCAAAGTTGATTAGCAGCTAGACGAAGCTTGGGTCTATTTTTTCGGATGTAAAGCTGACCATCCTTTACCATTTCGTCGAAAACTTCTGTCCTGTACTCGTTCAGACTGTACGCTTGGGAGACATAAGGATTGAATCGATAGTAGGTATTGGATGGAAGCAAATCCTGTAGAATGATTGCGACGCCTGAAATATTTATTAACAACAAACGTAAGGATCGCGACCGGTAGTTGTCGAATTGACGAATTGATAGAACTTTAAACTGTTAAACGTTGAACTATTAAACCTCAAGAAGCTGTGTTTCAAATATTTCAAATTAGGTGTACACAGTTGCTAATTTAGTTTTGTTTATAACTTAAGAAAGACCAGGCTGCATCTGTGAACATACAGGTCCGACCAGATTTGGCCCCATAACTTCCACATATTGAGTAACGCAAGTCTCCTACGCTTGCACCAGAGGAGCGCCCTGTGAATTGGGTAACGGAAGAATAATAGCATCAAGCATCTTCAAGGTTCAACTGCAAACCAAAAATACATCCTGGTTACTACTGCATTTTGCACTATCTAAGCTCTAATTGACTCATACGTGTTTGAATTATTGCGCATAATATTGAAAAATTATAGTCATTAATTAACACCTTCGGTATCGCTGGCACTATCCACAACTTTGGCTACTTTTTCTTTGAGCGAGGAGTGTTCCACTACTCGTTTCCCCTTCAGACCATGAGTGTACCATTGGAGCCATCGGCCGTTACCAACAGAAACCACACACTGTATTGGCTTATCCGGCCAAAGAAGTTTAGCCTCGTGCAGTCCAATGGCTGTTGGATTGTTGGCCAGGATCCCACCATCCTAAACAAACAAGATTCATAAAGTTGAAGATGGATTGCAAAATCTTAGAATTTTGTAAGAAAGCAGGAACAGAGCACAGAGAGATAGTAGAGCCAGAATTAACTGACCTAACATCTTTCACGATCGCACAAGCTTGACTTTCAGTGTTGTACGCTTTTGTGAAAAGGATCGGTTCACATTTAACGTCTAAATCCATTTAACATTAAATATTGGGGTTAAATATGTAGTTTTTACCTCTGTTCTACATTTTCGTGAAAACTCTTCGATCCCAGCACAAATAAGTGAAACAGTTCATCAAACCAACCATAAATAAAAAATATAACTAACTTCAAAATGCTGCTACCCTAATTTTGCAACAGATACAACAAATCTGGAAAACCTGATGAACGTAATCATCCAGAATGCATTCCTGGAAGTAGCCAGGTGCAGCGCCACTGGCCTGCAGTCCTTGCCAGATGGTGTATTTGGAGCTGCCAAGATAGACAGAGGGACGGTCAGGATGGGGCTGGTAATTTCTGAAGAGGTAGGGTTCGATCCGAGGCTGATTGACGACGGCTGAGACGAAGGACATCTGAAGATAGGAAAAATCATCACACAATTATTAATAGTGTGACCAGACGTTTTTCATTATTTCTTTATGATTAATGCCTTGTGCCCGTTACGAACCCGACTGTTACTCCGCGTATACTTAATTTGCTTGTTGTCTAATTATGTAGTAAGGCAAGATTTTGGACAACCAACTATAGCCTACAAAATTTACATTTGAAATTCTAAAAAATTTAAAAATGCTGCTATTCTAACAATTCAAAAAGCATCTTAAATAATCCCACTCAGTGGTTCACGTAAAATACAGTAATTACATAAAAGACCTTTGGAGATTTTGGATTCATGGCTGTGTCAACAAGAAGCCGCTCCCCCATTGTTTGCCTGTAACAACAACTAACATATAAATAGAAAATAATAGGCAACTATCACATTTCCTTATACTTAGAGTTGTTCGGGGGCTGGACTTCGGGCCGGCCCCCAACCGGCCCAGCCCCCTTCTTAAAATTGGGGGCCAGCCCGTGGCCCAGCCCCCAATTTTGGGGGCCGGCCCCCACAACGGCCCCGGGGGCCGTCCGCAACGACGGCCCCCAGAACGGCCCCCGGCCCCCAAACCATTCTAAGCTTGACATTTCAGCATAAACGATTTGCTATTTCCACCAGTACACATACCTGATGTGTCTGCACGCCTTCTTGCGCTTTACTCCAACGCATAACAACGATGTATACACAAAGTTTTCTCAATGTTTCTGCAACCTTTTTCTATAAGTATGGTCTTGAACGCCTGGCTGAAGTCTACAGCCTAAGCTTGCTGTCATGCCGTCATCTCTAGCTGAGCTGAGTCGACTAAAGGACAATCACATAGGAAACAAACATGGTTTAGTTGCGGAAGTTGCTTCGTCTTAGTCAGCCTTTGCCAACTGCAGGTTAACGACTTGGTTCAGTTTTGCGATCGCATTGAATTTTTGTTTAACCTATCAGTAATGGCAAGAACATTATCCGAGTTGCTTGTTTGTACTGCTTCATTTTTGTTAGTAATTAGTTTTCTTAGGATAGGAAATAAAAACAATGTCTGTAGTTGTTCTTCCTAAGAAAGCACACATTCACTGAGCCGGGGGCCGACTGGGGGGCCGTCCTTCCGAACGGCCCCGGAGGCCGGGTGGGGGCCGGGCCCCCGGGGCTGGCCCCCAAAATAGTGGCCCAGCCCCCGGCCCAGCCCCCAAAATTTGGAGGGCCGGGGGCCGGCACAGCCCCCTTTTTAACGAATCGAGGACAACTCTACTTATACTACGTTTCCACTAGTGAACTCAGCTTCCCTATATGATTAGCCATCTAGCCAGACAACTAAAAAAATCAGGCAAATCTATCATGCTCTCACTTTAGTATTTCCACCCATGAGTCCGTATCATACCAGGAATGAGAAAGCAACAAGCCTGTAGCACCCCAAAGCCTGCTTTGATCGAATAGCTGTTTACCTATTTCCCTAAAAACCAACAACGCATCGAAACAAATGCAGCAGCTTGCCTTATATTGTTAACATCAACAGAAACAAAAAATGCCAAAAGAGAGTCAGTAACCGGAGTCAGACGTCTCGGAATGTGCCAAAGTTTTACAAAATTTAAATTTTCAATTTATTCCGCAAAATGCTTAGCGTTTTATGCCCTTTAATTCCTCCAAGTTTTGTCCACCAGCTGAGTAGAATAATTTGTGGAGAGAGTAAACAATAAGAAAACATGTTGCAGACCGACCTATATATCTGTTTGCAGTGAGGAATCGAGTATTTAAGGCCAGCAACCAAAGCAGCAATAATTGCGCCAGTGCTCACACCAATGACATAATCGAACATTTCATAGATTGGACGACCTCCACATTCCGCCTCCAGTGCTTCTAGTATTTCCAAGGCAATCAGACCCCTGCAAAACGTAAGTTAGAGTTTCCAGCGTACATATTTTAATCTACAAAACGTGGAGAAATTGCTAGTGCAGAAACTTCTTTGTAAACAGAATTAGGCACTGTGTTATTAACATCATCTGACTTACTTTACGGGAGGGGGGGGGGTGGATCGGCGACCTCTCCCATTCAAGAAGCCTCCATCATAACCCTTCCATAAATTCCTACTTTCCCCCTGGCCAGAAAATTCAGCTATTCTAGATTAAAAATACATATGTATATATTAGTCATTTTTAGAGATTTTTGGCAATTCCTACAGATAAAAATGTAAAAACTTTGCAAAAGAGTTTCCATACCTATACCCCTCACTCTGGGTGAGCCAACGCCATCGATGGGCGTTCTCATGAAACCTTTCTTAAAAAATCATCTAAAACTGTGCCAGGTAATCAGCAGTCAAACTAAATAATGAAATAACAGAAGGGAGTATATATCACTACAATATCCAGGATCGGATAATAATTATCCACCTATTCACACATTCACACATTTTAATATACTATTTTTCAACCGTACCGCGTCCCTCCACCATCCATGGACAGCACAGAAATCCCACGACGACGCACAGGATTGACATATCCAAGGAGACTGAGACACTGATCAACTCTTTCCCGGAGGGCAGGATCCGGATAACTGGATCGGAGGCGCAACAGTTGCGGAATTAAGCGCTCCTAAAATCAACAACAAATATGGCCAGATGAACAAAAATGATTTGATAGATCAAACAAAAAATTACACTTTCTGAATAACTACTGAAAACGGTAAATGCTGAAGTGACGGTAGTATATTGTCTTTTTTGCCGTGCACATGCACATCGTATTAAACAATGTATACAGTTGTCACTCCCGTGCAATCCGAAAAATTCGGCCTCAGGTGGGATTCGAACTCAAGACTTCCAAATTAACGCTCCAATCGCTTGCTATTTGATCTACGGATGTTATGTTGTATTTGCCCAGAAGGGTTTCGTATTATAAACTGCAGGGACAATAAACACACACTGACGCACATATTAAAGATACCTAGATATAAACAGATTTATAAATAATAATAATAATTAACTTAAATAATATACTAATATATGCATTGCACATTGCCAGTTAGCGTGTCTCAATTAACTCAGCACATTCCATATTATCTCTCGAGCATTGCATTTGCATAATTTTCCAACAAACCCTGAAGAGGTAGAAAGTTCAAAGCTTGACCTGTACAGCTAAGCCGCTAGCAGCTGGATAGTTCAGCAGATGTTTAAAAAGCTCTTCAGATCGCAGTAGTCGAGAACTGCTCGACTGACAATCAACCAGAGATCGAATCAAGGAAGAGGTCCGTCTATCAATAGCCTCACGATAAACGAATGGCGAGGTTACAACAGAAGAGGTCGGAGTAGGCGGCTGTGGCGGTTTCTTTGGCAACTGGACTTCTGAAACAGAGAGACAGATAGGATATACAGCATTAGCATACAGCTAACTACGGAAAAATTAAATAAATATAGATAAAGGTACAGGGCCCCAGAAATCTCGCACGAGAATATACGGGACGTCGCTGCTCATCCCCGATTTCAAGCCACTTGAGCCAGGAGTGCTACCTCTGACGATAGCGCTGCAACTGTGGAGGAGGAGGAGGGGCCAGCTCATCAAGGCAGGTTCCTCATTTAATGTAACACGACAATGAAGTAAATGCGAGATGGCTACCGGATACGTTACGAATACAAAGCTGTCTCGCCTGCTTCGGACCAAGGCTTTGCCTTAGCGACTGCAAGAACAGGTGACTTTCCTCGTTTCTTAATATAGATGTAATAAACGTTCCTTCGTGAATGCAAAAGTTAAATTATTTTTATGGTATGGCTAAGGAAAACACAGCAACTCCAACTCTCCTCCTTATTTTTATTGAAAGAGGGAGCACAATCGGCGATCTCCTCCCACTCCAATCCTAGAGGTACCCACAAATTTTCGACCTGGACCCTCTAATCCCAAATATTCTAAAATTTAGCATTTTTATTGTGAGTTTTCAAACATTTTCAGAAAGTTTTGGTATTTGCGTGAAAATGTTAAAAACCGCTAAAAGTGCTTGAAAATGCCTGAAATTAGCCACTGGTAAGCGTTTTTTTGTGGTCGTTTCTGCACACAAAAACATAAAAATTCCCAAACCATTTTTCAAAAAATATGCCCACCCATAAGAATAAGCCACACCTTGAGTCTCTTCTGTACACGCCAGCTTCAATAACCTAAATCCTATCCCTAAATCTCATAATTAAATCCGTTAATGGTAAGAACTGAAATAAAAATCTTTTATGTAAAAGACCATATTCTAAATAGGCTGACAACAACCAGTGCTGCGCCTAGCATAATAGTGTTCACAAATATATTGAAAACTTACTAGACTCGGGTTTCGGTTCTACCGGTAAAGCTTCAGGTGCGCTGGCAGCCGCACTTGACCAGGGAACAATGGAAGTTAAATAGTTGACGACAAAATCGATGGAAAAACTGGACTTTGGCGACAACTGTTTACCCTGCTGATCGGTTAATTGTTTCGACGAGGTTGGTTCAACAATCGCAGCCGAAATATTCTGATCTTTTTCTTTGACTTTGTTTGTACAAGATCGGACTAATTGTCTAGCTGATCTGAACAATTTGACCTGGCATCGTCTTGGTATCATTGCGATAATTACGACTAAACAGCAAAATTATCATGCTTTACATATATGAAAGGATAACGCTACGAACGGCAGATTATTACATAAGTGACTTCTCGGAGTCACATTCTCAGTACTGACGATAGGAACGGGTGACTGCAACAGTGACCTAACAAAGCTCTTATTTAAAATCTGACCTTCACATAATTAGAATTTAAAATTTAAAGTTTGTGCAGTGATGGGATGGCAGTTCCTAAGGACGTTCAACTTCATATCCCACACATCGCAGACACAATGTTGTCACTAATAGTGTTTTAGGCCGGCCGGCCTATGCCACCGGTGAGTATTGCTCGCCGGCAGGGACGCAAATCATCAGTCAGAAAATTGCAATTTAAGGCAACTAAGCTTAAAATGAACTCCAAAAATGGTTTTTGTCTGGTTTATGCAATTAGTAATCTGATACCCGAAAATCAAGATCTTAGCAGTCATAATAGCTGGCATTGCAAACTGCTTAAGGCCGGTAGCCGGCGAATCTCCGACCGATGAACCCCGGCCGGCCCAAACACTAGTCACCAATCCTTTTGATCAAGGGATAAAGCAAATATCGGTTCGCATGAACTGTAGCATACCCAGCAATCTAGTCTTAATTGGCCAGTACATGGCTGGCTACCACTATGTGGAAAGGAAACAGAAGCGAGGATTAACGCTTTAAAGAGAAGGCAGTCCTAATTCAATGCTTAATTCATGGTTCTATGGCTTTGAATTTCATACTTTAAAGGCGAAAAATTAGAAGTTTGCATTGATGCGGCATTCGTGATCAGCTACAGAGTGCGATCGTCAGAGTAAGGCGTCATCAAATTTTGCTAGGTGAATAATTTTAACTTGTTATCTTGAGCACTGCACTGCAACTGCAGTGCCACTGTGGTAAGGTCAAAAACACTTACTAGATGGAATAAGGCAGAAATCTAATCTACCTGTCTGAAGAATTTGTTATCCCTTATTGACAATTGAATACAACGCAATAAAGTCTAAAAATTCTAAAACCGAAGCTTGTCCTTAAAGCAAACAAACAACACACTTTTGTTTTACTGTTAAACTAAAACAGGAACAAACAAAAATGCGAACAAACAGTTCAGACAGTATAATACAAAATATCTAGAAATAAGGAAATCTATGGTTGGTGCAACCTTATAATCACTCCACGAATAAATAGAACCATTCGACAAACTAACTCAAACCAGTTCCAGACTAGTTCAAACCAGGCTGATAAGACTAAAAAAGAAACGCAATCAGTTGTGATCAGGCAGAATCTATACAAAGGTCAAAAATAACGAAGGAACACACCGAACGACACAAAACAGAAAATTTTTAAGGACAATGGAGCAAGAAGAAAATGATCAGTTGCATTTTGCATTTGCTATAAAACGAGCCAATATACAATACAGCTGCCCAATCATGTATAGGCAACAAAACACTACAATAAGACACAGGAAATATTACTACTAAAAGTAAAAGCAGTTAAACTATGAGATAGTTCCATCAGTTCGTACAATGGACAAAAGGAAATGGGGCGAAGAAAAGGAGTAGAGAAAGCTTCGACTCTGACGCCAAGAAATGCAGAGTAGACCAGCATGGCGACATAGCGACGTTTCTGCCATACACTATTACTTAAAAGTGGGACCAATTGCCGAAAATCTGTCAAAATCAATCAATCAGTATTTGATCAAATGACGATCAATCTCTTCCAGCAAAGCCTTCATAAAGTCAGAAGTGTGATGTGAGCCACCGATGTCAGGGGTGTGAATCTTATCCTCTGTCAGAACCTTCATGATCCCGTTATACAACAGTTCTCCATGCTTGTCCATCCTAAAATTATCAGCATAAACACAACATGCTTAACATGCTTTGACAATTCTACCTACTTGCTTAACAATAAGCAGGGTATTGTTTACAGGGGCGACCCCCCTCCCCGGACACTAACATGACGTCCCCTCGAAATCACGGCGCCGGGATTTTTGTGCCCCTCTCCCGAGATTTTTGGGGCGCCCATTTTAACTAAAAATGTCAATTTTGAGTCTAAATACAGTCATTTTGGCGAATTTCAGCATTTGTCCATGCAAAGTATGCCAAAACATATTTTTGCGCATTTTTCCAAAAATCTCCCTGTCTAAAATTTTTACCCGTCCAGAAGCTCCCGTGGAAAAAAAACTTCCAAAAATAACTTGAATAAGTAAGCAAAATTCTGTTCACTTTCAAAGAAATCTTTCTTTCGTTGTTGTTTCGGGTGTTTAGATACTAACTGTGTAGTAAAGTTATTCTTATTTCGCTAGTGCTCTTGTGTTCAATTCAAATCTAATTTTCGGCAGAGGCTTTCACTGGTAAAACGGAAAGAAGTATTGGAAAAGTTGATGTCAAATTTAGTTCAAACTTAAAACAATTCCTTATTAAATTTTAGAGGTGTTCAGTCTTCGTTCAATCTATGCAGTTCAGTCGCCAACTACCGCTAGTTCAAAGGACAGCGAGATCAATAATTTTTACCCCAAATAGTAGAGCATATCAACAGCTGCTCTTAAAAAGGCGACCGGGTTGGCAATATCTTTCCCTGCAATGCTTGTGCCGGTATTTCGACTGCCCTGAAAAGAAGACAAAACTAAAAAGCTAAGGTGTAACTAGTGGCAAACTTGCACTTGCATAGTTAAGTTTTCCAAAATCACCCAGAACTAACGAATATCGTAAGAACAATACAAGTTCCGTAGTATCTACGTGACTAGGGACACGTCTGTTTGTGTTCGTGCTAAGTACAGCAGTGTAGCCTTTATTTATCTACCATCGATATTTTAGAAACCAACTCATTGCTTGTCGCAGCAGTTAGTTATAACGACAATTGAAACCGCTTGGGGGGGGGGAGGCCGTTAAGATGTCTGAACCCCACATTTTTGGCCAAGCCCACTGCCTAAAACAATCCTATCCGAAGCAGGAAGTAGAAAGCCGACTTTACTAGTACACCTTCTCATAAATTACACCTTCCGTTTTGTAAAACATAATAAAAAAAATTCAAACCGTTTCAAAAACAGCATATTTATCACCAATATTGATGCCAGAAACCAAACCAGGGCCGCCAATCAAACCACAACCAATGTTACTGAGAATATTCCCGTACAAATTAGGCATCAACATAACATCAAATTGCTGCGGTCGTCCCACAAGCTACAACAAACAATTAAATGTTGGAAGAGTATTTTATTTGTCCGCGAGCTCTCTAATACGAAAACTCATGCAGACTGTATTAATGCATTAAATTGAAATCTACAAACAGATAAATCTAGCAATCTGTTCATGGGCGAGGGCTGTATTGGGAGTAATGCATGAATTGTAGAAATATGCTAAATGTGAGCAGTTTTCATTCCTGCAGAAAAAATTAATTGTCAAAAAATAAAGGATATACCAAATTAAAGGGTTGCCTTTCTGTTGAAATCTACAAGGAGATCCAACAAGCATCATCCAACAAGCAGATCTAGTGGGTAAACGGGATGATGTAAGCAGGAAAATTTTACAATTTTGGAACTAAACTATTTTTATGTGCGAAATCCTACGCCAAAAGGGTCACCCACCATTGGGATACAGCAATTTTTGGAGGAGAGGGTAGCTTAAAGAGTAGAGGAGACCACCACACCCTCCACGCCCAGAAAATAGCACAATAGTTACCTGCATACTGGCATTATCAATAATCATATTGTTGAATTTGATTTCCGGATATTCGCGAGACACTTCTTCGCAAACCTTCAGGAACAAACCATCTCCAATTTTCCTGCAACAAATACACATAAATTACATTCGAAAACCTCTAACTTTCACAAATGTTGGACACTCTGGAAGCGGTTTTGCATTTAAGTGCCCGGTACTGACCTCTATCGATTCGGATATTAAAGTCTTTCCTAGCACCACAGGTTCTCAGATTAATAAATTTTTTTACCCAGCAAAATGGTAAAAAATGGCTCGCAGTATAAAAAAATCACCCCAAAATATTGGCACTGGAGTAGATTTGATGCTTCCAGGTAAAAGAGCGCATCAAATTTAGTATATTTAACCAAAAAACCAAAGTTATAATAAATAGGTAGCGATTTTTATCGATTTGAAAAGTCCAAAAATTGTGCATCATCAACCAATCAACTTTCATAAGCAAAATAGCCATTTTTGAAAAATATTGTATATTGATTTTTAAATGAAGATTTTGTGAGTTTATAGCGGGGCGAATTATTTCGTATATATATGCCACTTCCATTAATGCCGGTTAGTTACCGTCAACGTCTTAGGGTGAAATTACCAAAAATGTGTTTCATTAGAAACTTAAGAGGAAACATAAAAGTGTACTCTTAAAGTTAAGTTCTTAGATGAAAATTGTGTTAAAAGCGCTCTTAGCGTTGCAATTTAAGAGGATGCTCCAAGTTGCCTTTTTGGAGGTGTTCCTAAGTAGCTTGGAAAGGCCTCTGAACTTTTGACTCATGAGCAGCTTTAAGGTGCTGGTTCGGGTTCGTGTATTTTTGGGCTTTAAAAGCGCATTGTCGTTGAAATTCGTTCAAATTTGCTACAATTACATTATTTAGCCTATAAAACATTTTAAGAAAAAGCGCGGCTTGAAAATTTGAGTTTTGGAGAAATTAGCTTTAATCCGCCATAACTTGCACTGTAGCCACCCTACAAAGATGAACTTATAGTCATTCGAATCCTCTCACCAAAACCTACAACTTTGCTCTTGAGAGTATTTTTCAATTCGTTAAGGTTTAACAGGTAACAGCAAAAATTGATTTTTCGATGTCCAAAACCGGCCATTTTCGAAAAATCAAATATTGCAAGATTTCGACAGCTTCAACAGCGTTGGTCCGTCGCTCAAGTATTGTCCATATTTGTAGTCCTAAAGGACATGCCATATCCAACGGAGAGCTCTCTGCGGCTTCTCAGCCTTCGCACAGCAGCGAAAATGTGAAATTTTGAAAATCTCAACTAGATTGTTTTGAACACGGATTTCTCTCAACTCATACAATCAGTTAAAAAACGGCTTTACACATGTATTTTTGAGACAACTGCCGAGGGCTATTTTCATGGTTTTCGTTTTGACTTTCAGTTCGAGAGAAATAAGCGTCCAAATTTACGTTTTTCTCAAAATCTTGAGTTTCTTTACTCGTTAAACAATTTCAGAAAAGATAGTCCTCGGGACGGGAAGACGTTTCTTTTGAAGCCTGAACTGGTCGCTTGTCTTTAGCTTTCCCACACTTCGAGAAATCCATGTTCAAAAATTGTTCAGATTATTTCGAAGTGGCTTTCTAAAAAATCTCTGTTTACGGACAAAAATGTTGACAAAATTTTATTATTAAAAACTTTTTTAAATAAAGTTTATTTTTAAAAAATTTTATATATATAATTCTTTGTGTATTCGTATGACTCTCACTCTTGGAGTAAATATATATCCACCCAGTTTCCCCATGCCAGGTGCGCACCTGGTGAGGCTGGGTGATGAGACGCATGGGGCTTTGAGCACTCATCTGAGGATATATATTGCCTGTGCTCCAAGGCACCTAGTATGTTATGCACTATGTTATTTTACGTATATACACTCATTTTTGAATAGGTTGGGGTTTGCAATGCAATGGAACGGAATATGTCTATGTCGGATGTATCCAGTACTCTTGAATTTAAAATGACTCTAACTACAGAAGAGGTTGAGTGCGCATCTTGTGTTACTGTGCCTCGTTCTGTGTTTTTCTTTCTTCATGTTATTGCAAGTTGTTGTTCAAATTTCATGATGTTCAAGCCGAAGAGTTGAAATGAGACAGCTATACTGTACCTAATTGTAACAAGCACATTCTAAGCTTTGAAATGATATAAAAATTATCGTTGAACACCAAAAATTGAGCAAATTACAGTCTTTCAAAATTTGCTGCAAATACCCCGAACCAGCACCTTAAGGTGGTGATTCCTTTTTGGGTTCCGAACCCGAACCATATTATTGGTTGACGGTTATAATCAAGATGAAATTTGATGAAACTTTCCAAAATAGGTTCCTTTAGCATTCTAACACCCTCCGCGCAATCCCCTTCAAAACTTTGACGTCTCCGTTCAGGGCCGTTTTGCCCATTTTTGACAATTAGACAGTAGCTACATATCCATTCCATATTTTTTTGATTCATTCGAAAGATCTTGTTGAGCTCTACATTTTGCTTTTTGAGGCACCTTTCTAGCTTTTCTCTATAGTGAGATATAGCTGATTTTCTAATATTGGTGTTGAAAACTTGTCATTTTTGCAGAAATCAAACAATCCGCCATTTCATGAGCTACGCGAGCCGTAAAATTAAACTTAGGGTGTCCAATTTAAAGGTCTCGTCAGGGACAATTATTCGTGGCATTATGATAATCTAAATGCTATCCCGTACGCTGCTATCATAAAAAATGTAGTTTTTGCAAAAACATGACCAAATTTTTAGCGATTGTGCAGCATTTACTATGCAAGATAGAGGGTTGCCACTTACTAGACGTGTTTTGCACAAAAATACCCAGGGACCCTTTTTTAGTTAGCCCCGATTGTTGCTTTCGAGCTAAAATTGTCGCTTGCCAAAGTTGGGAAAAAAAGGCAAAATCCAGGTTGCGCATACATTTTAGCTCAATTTCTTTATAACGAAGAGCGGTTTCATAATAACTAAAAAGGGTCCCCAGCTATTTGATAGTGGAATCAAATGATGTAGCCGATGCCTCACGAAAAAAATTTACTTTAGTCTGCAAAAAATCTGGAAAATTAAATTACTTCAAAAATGCAGTAACATAATTTTCGAAAACTGAGAAGTTAGATTCACTGTATTCATTACAAAAACAAAATGTTAAGCTCCATTTTGATATAAAATGACATTATTTCTTCGGAATGAATGAGTAATAACGGTTCAAAGTTGATGTCTCTAAAAGGAATCACCACCGGTGGTGGTTCCTTTTAAAAAATTGAACTCGCCAATTCTCATTAACCTGGAGTTAAGAAGCCATTTTTATATCAAAATAGATATTAACATTTTTTTTTCTTTCTAATAAATGCAAGAAAACTAGTTTCAGTTTTCGGAAACTATTTTTCAAAACCGAGTACTTTTATTCCAGACTTTTGCGAATAAATTTTTTCGTAGCTCAAATTTTACTATTTGATTCCTCTATCAAATACGTAGGGACCCTTTTTTGGATTACTACGAAACCGTTCTTCATAATGGAGATATTAGCTAAAATGTATGCGCTGGTTTTGCTACTTTTCCCATTGCTAGCAAGCGACCACGATGCTAAGAAGCTGCAATCGGGTCAACTAAAGGGGCCTGGGTAATTTTTGTGAAAACCATGTCTAGTAAGTGGCAACCTCTATCATGCATAGTAAATGCTCTGCAGTCGCTTGGAGAAAATTTGAATATTTTGCAAAAACCATTTTTATGATAGCAGCGTACGAGATAGCATTTAGAGAGATTATAACGCCACGGCATAATCAGCCTCGACGAGACCTTCAAATTGACACCATTCAATTTAAGTTTACGGCTTGCCTTCTCAAGAAATGGCGGATTATTTGATTTCTGCAAAAATGACAAGTTTTCAACGCCAATACTCCAGAAAATCAGTTATATCGTCACTATAGAGAAAAGCTAGACAGGTACTTTCAAAAGACAAAAATGTAGAGCTCAACAAGATCTTTCGAATGAAATTAATCATAGCTATGCAACTACTGTCTAATTGTCAAAAAACGCAGATACCGCCCTGAAACGAAACATTGAAGTTTTGAAGCGTAAGCCATATTGAAGGAAGAATGCTAGAATGCTAAAAGAACTTATTTTGGAAAGTTTCATCAAATTTCATCCTGATTTGGACCGTCAACCAGTAATATGTGCTTAAAAGGAATCACCACGCTTAAGAGCAAAATTTAGGAGGGTTTTGTGAAACTCACCCCTGGATCTCTATTATGTATTAACTGACCGAGGGGTTCCTTTCCTTGTCGATTACCTCTAGATTGTTCCTGTAATGACAATCCTTGTGTGGACAGAACCACACCTACCTATCTACCTACCAGAAGAGCAGCTAACAAAAGGTAGACTTAAAATAGTAATAAGATTGTACTCAGAAGTTGTAACTAAGCCAAACTGGACTGATAAATCATTAAACTACTAAGAAACAATATCAACACTATTCAAAAATAAAAGTAACTAATTACATAAGTTCACTGAACTGAAAAGTCAGATACTCTTTTAGCTTACATTATATTTGCTTTGTGAATGGCAGTAATTTTTCGACGATTGTAGCGCTTTGCATAATCGAATGCAAAACGAGCAATTCGTTCAATGTTGTACCGAGTAACGATTTTCAGACTTTCCACAACGCCCGGTACAGTCTGCAATTAGATAAGTCTAATTTTATTGTATTGTATTAATTCAACAAGCGAAAGAAATATTAGCAACAAGCAAGTACCCCATTAATTAATTACATAATTAGTAAAGTACAACATGAATTTAATTACATAATTAGTAATATTTTGTTGTGTCAAGGTTACACGTACACAGTTTACTGCACCAGAATTTTGAAGAGGGCCGGTCAACTTACTACAACGCATAATTACTAAGCATCAAGTAATCTTGCGACTTTTACACTCATTTTACAGGAAACGAAATTTCAAAGATAGCGCAACAAACAAAAGAAAGAGAAAACAGGATGAAAATAATCGCACCTCATGCTCAATGCCAGAATATTCACCCTCAGTATTTTCTCTGATCAAAATAATATTAACATCCTTGTGTCGAGAAGGTACACCAGGGATTGTTTTGCACCAGAGAACGTTGGCATACAAATCCAGACGAGTTCTGAAATATGAAAAATAAAAGTACTACGTACATAAGCAACACACCCTAAATCTAATATCAACATTACGCAATGACTTATGCAGCCTACGTAGCAAAACATTAACATTCAAATGGTAGTGTAGCAAGCTCTTTGTAGAAAACAATCGTTACCGAAAAAATTCCTCACCTCAGAAGAACATTACGGGAAACGGTTGTTGGATTATCAAACTTTGTTTCGATGTTTCCTGTAAAGAGCAAGTAAGATACAAAGATAACAAAAACGAAAGTATGCTAGTTTTCCCTCAAATCCCTGGTTTGAGAAGGGATTTGAGGAAAGTCGTATACGAAGAACTTACGCCCAAGGGCGGATCCAGGGGGAGGCGGGGTCCCCCTGTCGCGATTCGAAGGTAGGACAAATTAAGCAGAAAAATAGAAAAAAGGGCAAAAACTTCGCGCCATCGGCGCGAATGTTCTGCTTTTAAACTGCATAATATTTATTACGTTTATGAAGAAAAAGTTTGAAACGCATATGATTTTTCGGAGAAAATTATTATTTTTGCCTAATGTAGTATTGTAAAAGTTTCTCGGTTCTTCAAAATCAAAAGAATTGAAGTTTCAAAGACTGAATATATTGAAAAACAGAAAAATTTTTCAACTTCTGGGGGCTCCCTCCACCAGGCCCCACGGTGAAATTTTTTCTGCCATCCGTCACTATATTCAGGATCCGCCAGTGCATCCACCCATTCTATCAAACAGCGACCTCTACTACGTAAATGAAAAAGCTCAGGGTTCTATAATAAACATTGTAAATCATAAAAAAGATTGCTGTGTCAAGTTTTCAAAAAACAACAAGGAAAAATACTAGTTTTCTTATTAAAAACAAATCCATCAAAAGTAGCAACATCATCCGAAAACCCGCAGAACAAAGTCAAATTTGTGCAAAACACATAGATCATTATGTGTACATGCTGGGAGGGATGAAAAGAAAAATCAAAGTTCTGTTTTTTGGACGAAACTCTTTAAAGCTGCTAATTTAGCGGGTCTGTTTAAAGCTGAAATCAGACCTTTAAGAGCCACTCCATTCCTTTCAATGGAGACTATGGCATTTTCCAGATCTGCATTGTCAACAGCCTGTTGTGAGTCCAAGGGGCTTTCCTCAAAATCGACAGGGATTTGGGCCGCTCTAAAACACTCATCGCCATTCCAAACACTCCATCCAGAACATTACAACAAGCAAAATGTATAAAAGGTTGGCAGACTAGCTGTTTCGTTCTGGACTAACTCACTCAGACTCAGCAAATCCAATTATAATGAAGAGATTTGCCACGAAGACGTCGGATTAATTCTCCAAAGCAGTTGTTGCAAACACGCCGCTGAGGAATCGCGGAGAAAATGGAAAGATTTTTCAGAAGTGACACGAAAATTTTTGAACAATCAGCATACGCGTCATGGAAAGATTCTTTATCTATAGTCAAGAGAGGAAAACCCACTTTTCAGATTTTTGACCAGAACCTTTTACTGGTTTGAGATATTGAAATACTGACTATACAGGCAGCTAACCCTAGTCGTAAGCTTTCCCATGAGCTATAGAACACCTCTATAGGGTGCGCCGTTAGTGAGAAAAATTGTCCCAAACTGGCGAGAAAAACCCAACGCGGGAAAAACCCACCCCGAAAACTTTTTTGAAAGTTGCCAGGAGCATTTCTAACCGTTCCAAATGAAAAAGCGGGTTGTTTTAGTATAACTGCAGTATATTAGTTTTTGTTGAAAAATTGAGGTCATAGTGACTTTGGAAATTTTGTATGTTTAACACATAAACTGGGCTTATTCTAGTGGGGGGGGGGGGTGGGGGGCCCCATAAACACCCTTCCCCCCAAAAATCGTTCCCCCCAAAAAAATCCCACCCCAAAAAAAGTGGATGCCTCTTTTGGTACCAACTTTTGCCCTGAAAAAATCGAAAATTTTCAAAAATTTTCCGGCGTCGCCGGAGATTTTTAGTCGATTTTTGCCTATTTAAGCGCTATTTTTGCACTACAAATGAACGTTTTTTGGGATTACTATAAAAACAGCGCTATTTTTAGAAAAATTTTGAAAAATTTTCGCCCCCCCCAAGAATGAATCGCCCCCGAGTGCCCCCCCCCCAAGAAAAATTCCCTAGAATAAGCCCAGATAAACATAGGCAAATTTTGGAAATTTTAAAAAATTTTATTTTCGGCAGTTCAAGCATTCTATTTTGTAGAAAACGCGTTTTTTCTTGTATTTTAGAGTCAAACTAGACCATAAGTATTTTTGGCCAAAACTGAAATTTTGGCTTGAAATGGCACCATGTTCAATTTAGACCTCCAGGAGCACACACAAGGGAACCAACCCATGTAAAAGGTTCTGGTCAAAAATCTGAAAAGTGGGTTTTTCCTCTCTTGACTATAGATAAGAGATCTTTCCATGACGCGTATGCTGATTGTTCAAAAATTTTCGTGTCACTTCTGAAAAATCTTTCCATTTTCTCCATGATTCCTCAACGGCGTGTTTGCAACGGCTTTGCTTTGGAGAATTAATCCGACGTCTTCGTGGCAAATCTCTTCATTATAATTGGATTTGCTGAGTCTGAGTGAGTTAGTCCAGAACAAACAGCTAGTCTGCCAACCTTTTATACATTTTGCTTGTTGTAATGTTCTGGATGGAGTGTTTGGAATGGCAGTAGTGTTTTAGAGCGGCCCAAATCCCTGTCGATTTTGAGGAAAGCCCCTTGGACTCACAACAGGCTGTTGACAATGCAGATCTGGAAAATGCCATAGTCTCCATTGAAAGGAATGGAGTGGCTCTTAAAGGTCTGATTTCAGCTTTAAACAGACCCGCTAAATTAGCAGCTTTAAAGAGTTTCGTCCAAAAAACAGAACTTTGATTTTTCTTTTCATCCCTCCCAGCATGTACACATAATGATCTATGTGTTTTGCACAAATTTGACTTTGTTCTGCGGGTTTTCGGATGATGTTGCTACTTTTGATGGATTTGTTTTTAATAAGAAAACTAGTATTTTTCCTTGTTGTTTTTTGAAAACTTGACACAGCAATCTTTTTTATGATTTACAATGTTTATTATAGAACCCTGAGCTTTTTCATTTACGTAGTAGAGGTCGCTGTTTGATAGAATGGGTGGATGCACTGGCGGATCCTGAATATAGTGACGGATGGCAGAAAAAATTTCACCGTGGGGCCTGGTGGAGGGAGCCCCCAGAAGTTGAAAAATTTTTCTGTTTTTCAATATATTCAGTCTTTGAAACTTCAATTCTTTTGATTTTGAAGAACCGAGAAACTTTTACAATACTACATTAGGCAAAAATAATAATTTTCTCCGAAAAATCATATGCTTTTCAAACTTTTTCTTCATAAACGTAATAAATATTATGCAGTTTAAAAGCAGAACATTCGCGCCGATGGCGCGAAGTTTTTGCCCTTTTTTCTATTTTTCTGCTTAATTTGTCCTACCTTCGAATCGCGACAGGGGGACCCCGCCTCCCCCTGGATCCGCCCTTGGGCGTAAGTTCTTCGTATACGACTTTCCTCAAGTCCCCTTCTCAAACCAGGGATTTGAGGGGAAAACTACCATACTTTCGTTTTTGTTATCTTTGTATCTTACTTGCTCTTTACAGGAAACATCGAAACAAGTTTGATAATCCAACAACCGTTTCCCGTAATGTTCTTCTGAGGTGAGGAATTTTTTCGGTAACGATTGTTTTCTACAAAGAGCTTGCTACACTACCATTTGAATGTTAATGTTTTGCTACGTAGGCTGCATAAGTCATTGCGTAATGTTGATATTAGATTTAGGGTGTGTTGCTTATGTACGTAGTACTTTTATTTTTCATATTTCAGAACTCGTCTGGATTTGTATGCCAACGTTCTCTGGTGCAAAACAATCCCTGGTGTACCTTCTCGACACAAGGATGTTAATATTATTTTGATCAGAGAAAATACTGAGGGTGAATATTCTGGCATTGAGCATGAGGTGCGATTATTTTCATCCTGTTTTCTCTTTCTTTTGTTTGTTGCGCTATCTTTGAAATTTCGTTTCCTGTAAAATGAGTGTAAAAGTCGCAAGATTACTTGATGCTTAGTAATTATGCGTTGTAGTAAGTTGACCGGCCCTCTTCAAAATTCTGGTGCAGTAAACTGTGTACGTGTAACCTTGACACAACAAAATATTACTAATTATGTAATTAAATTCATGTTGTACTTTACTAATTATGTAATTAATTAATGGGGTACTTGCTTGTTGCTAATATTTCTTTCGCTTGTTGAATTAATACAATACAATAAAATTAGACTTATCTAATTGCAGACTGTACCGGGCGTTGTGGAAAGTCTGAAAATCGTTACTCGGTACAACATTGAACGAATTGCTCGTTTTGCATTCGATTATGCAAAGCGCTACAATCGTCGAAAAATTACTGCCATTCACAAAGCAAATATAATGTAAGCTAAAAGAGTATTCGACTTTTCAGTTCAGTGAACTTATGTAATTAGTTACTTTTATTTTTGAATAGTGTTGATATTGTTTCTTAGTAGTTTAATGATTTATCAGTCCAGTTTGGCTTAGTTACAACTTCTGAGTACAATCTTATTACTATTTTAAGTCTACCTTTTGTTAGCTGCTCTTCTGGTAGGTAGATAGGTAGGTGTGGTTCCGTCCACACAAGGATTGTCATTACAGGAACAATCTAGAGGTAATCGACAAGGAAAGGAACCCTCGGTCAGTTAATACATAATAGAGATCCAGGGGTGAGTTTCACAAAACCCTCCTAAATTTTGCTCTTAAGGTGGTGATTCCTTTTGGGCACATATTATTGGTTGACGGTCCAAATCAGGATGAAATTTGATGAAACTTTCCAAAATAAGTTCTTTTAGCATTCTAACACCCTCCGCGCAATCCCGCTTCAAAACTTCAACGTTTCCGTTCAGGGCGGTTTTTGCCGCTTTTTGACAATTAGACAGTAGTTGCATAGCTATGATTATATTCATTCGAAAGATCTTGTTGAGCTCTACATTTTTGGTTTTTGGAAGTACCTGTCTAGCGTTTCTCTATAGTGAGATATAACTGATTTTCTTATATTGGCGTTGAAAACTTGTCATTTTTGCAGAAATCAAATAATCCGCCATTTCTTGAGCTGCGCAAGCCGTAAAATTAAACGAATGGTGTCAATTTGAAGGTCCCGTCGAGGCCGATTATGCGTGGCGTTATAATCTTCTAAATGCTATCCTGTATGCTGCTATCATAAAAAATGTAGTTTTTGCAAAAACATGACCAAATTTTTTCCAGCGATTGTGGAGCATTTGCTATGCATGATAGAGAGTTGCCACTTACTAGACATGTTTTACACAAAAACACCCAGGGACCCTTTTTTAGTTGACCCGATTGCTGCTTTCTAGCTAACGTGGTCGCTTGCTAAAGTAATGGGAAAAGTAGGCAAAAACCAGGTTGCGCATACATTTTAGCTAATATCTCCATTATGAAGAACGGTTTCGTAGTAACTAAAAAAGGGTCCCCAGGTATTTGATAGAGGTATCGAATGGTATAATCGATGCCTCACGAAAAAATTTACTTCAGTCTGCAAAAAGTCTGGAATAAAGTACTTCGAAAATGCAGTAAAATAGTTTCCGAAAACTGAAACTAGTTTTCTTGCATTTATTAGAAAGAAAAAATGTTAATATCTATTTTGATATAAAAATGGCTTCTTAACTCCAGGTAATGAATGAGTAATAACGGTTCAAAGTTGATGTCTCTAAAAGGAATCACCACCGGTGGTGATTCCTTTTAGAGACATCAACTTTGAACCGTTATTACTCATTCATTCCTTGGAGTTAACAAGCCATTTTTATATCAAAATGGAGCTTAACATTTTGTTTTTGTAATGAATACAGTGAATCTAACTTCAGTTTTCGAAAATTATGTTACTGCATTTTTGAAGTAATTTAATTTTCCAGATTTTTTGCAGACTAAAGTAAATTTTTTCGTGAGGCATCGGCCACATCATTTGATTCCACTATCAAATAGCTGGGGACCCTTTTTTAGTTATTATGAAACCGCTCTTCGTTATAAAGAAATTAACTAAAATGTATGCGCAACCTGGATTTTGCCTTCTTTTCCCAACTTTGGCAAGCGACAACTTTAGCTCGAAAGCAACAATCGGGGCAACTAAAAAAGGGTCCCTGGGTATTTTTGTGCAAAACACGTCTAGTAAGTGGCAACCCTCTATCTTGCATAGTAAATGCTGCACAATCGCTGGAAAAAATTTGGTCATGTTTTTGCAAAAACTACATTTTTTATGATAGCAGCGTACGGGATAGCATTTAGATTATCATAATGCCACGAATAATTGTCCCCGACGAGACCTTTAAATTGACACCCTAAGTTTAATTTTACGGCTCGCGTAGCTCATGAAATGGCGGATTGTTTGATTTCTGCAAAAATGACAAGTTTTCAACACCAATATTAGAAAATCAGCTATATCTCACTATAGAGAAAAGCTAGAAAGGTGCTTCAAAAAGCAAAACTGTAGAGCTCAACAAGATCTTTCGAATGAATATATGATGGATATGCAGCTACTGTCTAATTGTCAAAAATGGGCAAAAACGGCCCTGAACGGAGACGTCAAAGTTTTGAAGCGGGATTGCGCGGAGGGTGTTAGAATGCTAAAGGAACCTATTTTGGAAAGTTTCATCAAATTTCATCTTGATTATAACCGTCAACCAATAATATGGTTCGGGTTCGGAACCCAAAAGGAATCACCACCTTAAGGTGCTGGTTCGGGTATTTGCAGCAAATTTTGAAAGACTGTAATTTGCTCAATTTTTGGTGTTCAACGATAATTTTTATATCATTTCAAAGCTTAGAATGTGCTTGTTACAATTAGGTACAGTATAGCTGTCTCATTTCAACTCTTCGGCTTGAACATCATGAAATTTGAACAACAACTTGCAATAACATGAAGAAAGAAAAACACAGAACGAGGCACAGTAACACAAGATGCGCACTCAACCTCTTCTGTAGTTAGAGTCATTTTAAATTCAAGAGTACTGGATACATCCGACATAGACATATTCCGTTCCATTGCATTGCAAACCCCAACCTATTCAAAAATGAGTGTATATACGTAAAATAACATAGTGCATAACATACTAGGTGCCTTGGAGCACAGGCAATATATATCCTCAGATGAGTGCTCAAAGCCCCATGCGTCTCATCACCCAGCCTCACCAGGTGCGCACCTGGCATGGGGAAACTGGGTGGATATATATATTTACTCCAAGAGTGAGAGTCATACGAATACACAAAGAATCATATAAAATTTTTTTAAAATAAACTTTATTTAAAAAAATTTTTTAATAATAAAATTTTGTCAACATTTTTGTCCGTAAACAGAGATTTTTTAGAAAGCCACTTCGAAATAATCTGAACAATTTTTGAACATGGATTTCTCGAAGTGTGGGAAAGCTAAAGAAAAGCGACCAGTTCAGGCTTCAAAAGAAACGTCTTCCCGTCCCGAGGACTATCTTTTCTGAAATTGTTTAACGAGTAAAGAATCTCAAGATTTTGAGAAAAACGTAAATTTTTTCCGATTTTCGTCAAAATTTTCAAGTTTGGACGCTTATTTCTCTCGAACAGAAAGACAAAACGCAAAACCATGAAAAATAGCCCTCGGCAATTGTCTCAAAAATACGTGTGTAAAGCCGTTTTTTAACTGATTGCATGAGTTGAGAGAAATCCGTGTTCAAAACAATCTAGTTGAGATTTTCAAAATTTCACATTTTCGCTGCTGTGCGAAGGCTGAGAAGCCGCAGAGAGCTCTCCGTTGGACATGGCATGTCCTTTAGGACTACAAATATGGACAATACTTGACCGACGGACCAACGCTGTTGAAGCTGTCGAAATCTTGCAATATTTGATTTTTCGAAAAATGGCCGGTTTTGGACCTCGAAAATCAATTTTCGCTGTTACCTGTTAAACCTTAACGAATTGAAAAATACTCTCAAGAGCAAAGTTGTAGGTTTTGGTGAGAGGATTCGAATGACTATAAGTTCATCTTTGTAGGGTGGCCACAGTGCAAGTTATGGCGGATTAAAGCTAATTTCTCCAAAACTCAAATTTTCAAGCCGCGCTTTTTCTAAAATGTTTTATAGGCTAAATAATGTAATTGTAGCAAATTTGAACGAATTTCAACGACAATGCGCTTTTAAAGCCCAAAAATACACGAACCCGAACCAGCACCTTAAAGCTGCTCATGAGTCAAAAGTTCAGAGGCCTTTCCAAGCTACTTAGGAACACCTCCAAAAAGGCAACTTGGAGCATCCTCTTAAATTGCAACGCTAAGAGCGCTTTTAACACAATTTTCATCTAAGAACTTAACTTTAAGAGTACACTTTTATGTTTCCTCTTAAGTTTCTAATGAAACACATTTTTGGTAATTTCACCCTAAGACGTTGACGGTAACTAACCGGCATTAATGGAAGTGGCATATATATACGAAATAATTCGCCCCGCTATAAACTCACAAAATCTTCATTTAAAAAATCAATATACAATATTTTTCAAAAATGGCTATTTTGCTTATGAAAGTTGATTGGTTGATGATGCACAATTTTTGGACTTTTCAAATCGATAAAAATCGCTACCTATTTATTATAACTTTGGTTTTTTGGTTAAATATACTAAATTTGATGCGCTCTTTTACCTGGAAGCATCAAATATACTCCAGTGCCAATATTTTGGGGTGATTTTTTTATACTGCGAGCCATTTTTTACCATTTTGCTGCAAAAAAATTTATTAATCTGAGAACCTGTGGTGCTAGGAAAGACTTTTATATCCGAATCGAGAGAGGTCAGTACCGGGCACTTAAATGCAAAACCGCTTCCAGAGTGTCCAACATTTGTGAAAGTTAGAGGTTTTCGAATGTAATTTATGTGTATTTGTTGCAGGAAAATTGAGATGGTTTGTTCCTGAAGGTTTGCGAAGAAGTGTCTCGCGAATATCCGGAAATCAAATTCAACAATATGATTATTGATAATGCCAGTATGCAGGTAACTATTGTGCTATTTTCTGGGCGTGGAGGGTGTGGTGGTCTCCTCTACTTTATGCTACCCTCTCCTCCAAAAATTGCTGTATCCCAATGGTGGGTGACCCTTTTGGCGTAGGATTTCGCACATAAAAATAGTTTAGTTCCAAAATTGTAAAATTTTCCTGTTTACATCATCCCGTTTACCCACTAGATCTGCTTGTTGGATGATGCTTGTTGGATCTCCTTGTAGATTTCAACAGAAAGGCAACCCTTTAATTTGGTATATCCTTTATTTTTTTGACAATTATTTTTTTCTGCAGGAATGAAAACTGCTCACATTTAGCATATTTCTACAATTCATGCATTACTCCCAATACAGCCCTCGCCCATGAACAGATTGCTAGATTTATCTGTTTGTAGATTTCAATTTAATGCATTAATACAGTCTGCATGAGTTTTCGTATTAGAGAGCTCGCGGACAAATAAAATACTCTTCCAACATTTAATTGTTTGTTGTAGCTTGTGGGACGACCGCAGCAATTTGATGTTATGTTGATGCCTAATTTGTACGGGAATATTCTCAGTAACATTGGTTGTGGTTTGATTGGCGGCCCTGGTTTGGTTTCTGGCATCAATATTGGTGATAAATATGCTGTTTTTGAAACGGTTTGAATTTTTTTATTATGTTTTACAAAACGGAAGGTGTAATTTATGAGAAGGTGTACTAGTAAAGTCGGCTTTCTACTTCCTGCTTCGGATAGGATTGTTTTAGGCAGTGGGCTTGGCCAAAAATGTGGGGTTCAGACATCTTAACGGCCTCCCCCCCCCAAGCGGTTTCAATTGTCGTTATAACTAACTGCTGCGACAAAAGGGGGGCAATGAGTTGGTTTCTAAAAATATCGATGGTGGATGAATAAAGGCTACACTGCTGGACTAGCAATTAGCACGAACACAGAAACAGACGTGTCCCTAGTCACAGTAGATACTACGGAACTTGTATTGTTCTTACGATATTCGTTAGTTCTTGGTGATTTTGGAAAACTTAACTATGCAAGTGCAAGTTTGCCACTAGTTACACCTTAGCTTTTAGTTTTGTCTTCTTTTCAGGGCAGTCGAAATACCGGCACAAGCATTGCAGAGAAAGATATTGCCAACCCGGTCGCCTTTTTAAGAGCAGCTGTTGATATGCTCTACTATTTGGGGTAAAAATTATTGATCTCGCTGTCCTTTGAACTAGCGGTAGTTGGCGACTGAACTGCATAGATTGAACGAAGACTGAACACCTCTAAAATTTAATAAGGAATTGTTTTAAGTTTGAACTAAATTTGACATCAACTTTTTCCAATACTTCTTTCCGTTTTACCAGTGAAAGCCTCAAGGAAAATTGATTTGAATTGAACACAAGAGCACTAGCGAATAAGAATAACTTTACTACAAGTTAGTATCTAAACACCCGAAACAACAAATTGAAAGAAAGATTTCTTTGAAAGTGAACACGAATTTTGCTTACTTATTCAAGTTATTTTTGAGTTTTTTTCCACGGAGCCTTCAGACGGGTAAAAATTTTAGACAGGAGATTTTTGGAAAAATGCGCGGAAATATGTTTTGGCATACTTTGCATGGACAAATGCTGAATTCAAATGACGGTATTTAGACTCAAAATTGACATTTTTAGTTAAAATGGGCGCCCCAAAAATCTCGGGAGAGGGGCACAAAAATCCCGGCGCCGTGATTTCGAGGGGACGTCATGTTAGTGTCCGGGGAGGGGGTCGCCCTGTAAATTAAATACCCCGTGGGTTATTGTTACAAGTAGGTAGAATTGTCAAAGCATGTTAAGCATGTTGTGTTTATGCTGATAATTTTAGGATGGACAAGCATGGAGAACTGTTGTATAACGGGATCATGAAGGTTCTGGACAGAGGATGATTCACACCCCGACA
>JASAND010002811.1:0-39821 GCA_030248195.1 Trissonchulus latispiculum
GGCCGGCCGCCAAAACGATCCTGGCCAGATATCAAAAATCGCCCTCGTTAGGACATATAAACCCTTCCGTAGATCCTTATGCAACAAACCACGTCTCTCTAGCGTCTTCCCTGAGTCCTGTAGCTTTGACAAAAAATTGGCCATTTTTGGCCATTTTAGCGCCAAGTCCACTTTTGGCCGGCCATACAGGTGGCCGGCCGGGCCGGGCAGCGAAAAAATATCAAAAAGGTTCATTTTCGGGGTATATACGTTCAGAAAAACCAAAATTCACCTGCTGAAAATGCCCAGATCGTTCTAACACTGCGACAGAAAATTGCATTTTTCCAAGCGTGACTTACACGGAAAAAAAAACAAACGGACCTAACTTGCCCGGAAGCGAAAATTTTCAAAGTTGGAAATTTTGACCAAAACTTTTTTGCGACTTGTAGTACTCGTCGTGTAGATTCCAACGATACCAAAATTGTCCAGTTTGGTTGAGTATTTAGCTGGCACGGAGCTCGAACGGGTCTCCAAGGGCCGCACTGAGCCTTTTACACCCATATTATAGGGGAGCGCTATCGCGCTCCCCTATAAAAATATCTAGAAAAGAGTATGGTGGATACTTTCCAATTTCGATTATTCTTCTGGAATGATGCGATTTTGCGAATGCAATGCGTACACACTCATGTTGTGCTAAAGACAGGAAAATGATTAAGGCAATCTCCTTTTTACTGTTTTCTGGAGAAAAAAGGACTCCTGTACAAGACGCAACGGGGCTGGCTAGGGTTAATTGTTCATGTCTTTAGATCATCCCCACTAATGGGTAGCTAATAAAATGCAAAGAAAGTGAAAAACTGGAAGAAATGAACGCGACGCATCCACTAAACCTACCCACAAACGTAGACATGTGCGCCGTCCTGCAGCAAACGCCAGGTAGCCTCAGCATTCTGCTTCAGCAGATGCTGAACGTAGACCTTCTGATTCTGCTCTCGAGAGAAGGCCACATGAAGCTCAGTCAGCACACCGTCCGCCTCCCACTGTTCCAGTTCCTTCTGATAGATGTAGTCTTCCTGACGATTCCGGCAGCCAAAATACAGCACTGTCTGACCCACTGGCTTACCTGAAATTTTAAGATTAAAAGCAAAATTGTAAAAAAAAGACTCAGCGCGCACACAAGGAGGGAGACACACAAATGGACGTGGTTTCTTCACTCTCAGAATTTAATTTACCTTTTGCAGTAATTAAACGTAATCAATTAGTATTTCAGCAATACCTTCCTCCAGTTGAAGAGCTCGTTCCTGTATGAATCCCATGAAAGGAGCCAGACCTGTCCCAGGTCCAATCATGATAACATGAGTCTTGGACTGATGAGGCAAACGCAGGGTCGACTTTCGAACAAATATCGGAACCTATACAAAAAGTTTACGCCAGCAAAGTTTAAAATTTTCTAAAATATATTAGGAATAGTAAGAGTAAGAACTATAACTAGTCTAACTGAAACCGTTCTAAAAGCTGCGTTTGCCGTCTAGACCAAAAGCAACTATTAGAAATGTCGAAATATGATAACTATGATACGATAGCACGACCTGCATTTATAGAGAGTTTGAAGATTGAAAATCAAGACATGGACACCCAGAGTCAGCCTCTGGTTGTCCATGTTTTAATTTCCAATCTTCAAACTGTGATTGTTGTTGTTGTTGTTCCTGGATCATCTGGTTGGGAACCAATACGATGAGACGGGTTAGAGCCGTCCCACACCCCGAAGTCCACACCCCGAAGAAAGTCCGCCACTGATGCTGGGGCCTCCGTGAGGATTGAGAGGGATATCATCATGAAACTGTGATATCATCGTATCCGCACGGATCCAAGGACTTGTGGCTGTTTTGACTCTATCTGTCCTACTGCGCTTATAGAGTTATCCGACAAACATACCCGAGGTAACTCATCTCCAGCTGGAAGTTTCAGTGCCAAATAGTTGGTGGCTACTCCGTTAACACAGCGTCCAATTCGCGTGTTATACTTGAGAACAATCGCCGTAATGGAAACAATTCCCTTTCGAGGCTAAAACAGGACAACCATTAAAATATCGTTCCTCTACAACAGTTTTCTGCTTAACCTTTTACAGTGTGTTAGAAAAATGAATGAATTGTCTGATATGCAAGGGCTTTTCTGTAGTGTCTAAATTCCAATCCACATCTTTTTTTCTATTATATAACATTTGTTGGATAGTTAGCTTTTTACCCCGTACATACGTTTATTGTTGTTCAGAAAATTCTGGGAGCAAAAAGCGTGAAATAAAAACATCACACTTCCTTGAACTGCACTTCGCATAAAAATCTGTAAAATCTTATGATAGGATGATAATGAAAGATAACTCTTACAGTTAAAGAAGGAATATACGTTTAATAATGTTTCAGAAGACAACGAACGAAAATATTTAAATTTGCATTAAAAAATCTTACATCCAGCATTACTCGATTACTCATTAGATCACTAACTGGGCATACTGTCGGGTTTTCTTCCTAGAGAAGGGGCTTCATGAGGGGCATCCGAAAGTCCGGGGCAAGGAGTTTGAGAGGGGGCGCAGAAAATGATTCTTAAAAATATGCTAAAAAAGCGCTATTTTCTAGCACACACTGTAAATGTTCAGGTTTCGAAGCAAAAAGGTTAGGTTAAGGATAAAGGCAGAAAGGCAAAAGATGAGTAAAAAACTCGAAATTTTTGAAAATTTGGCCTTCTGAGCGAATTTTCGATGCAAAATTTAGTATCAAAGTGGACACCCTCCGGTTCGGTGGGATTTCTAGAGGGGAAAGCGGAAGGAAATCATTTATGGGTGCGGGCCCCCACTCCCCCGCGAGAATAAATCCAGACTAAGTAAACATACGTATATACACAAATAACTGAGACATTATACGTTACATGTATAATCTACGAAAGCGTTCATGCTACAGATTCTGCAAATTATTACCTATATGTCAGTCAGAATAGAAGTGTTACAATAGAAACAGACCTTAGGCGATGAGGATATCGAATAATATCGAGGCTGAAGTCTTGGGAGGATTTCCAGGAGATGATCCAGGGCGGGCTTACAGGAAGGCAAATCCGTCAGGATATCAAGAACGGTACGATGATCCCCGGCGATCCAGTCATGATACAGTTTCTGGAAGCAGAAACAGTAGAGAGGAAATTAGCAAGGAAAAATTGCAAGAAAGAAATTGGACAATCGCGGGTGATTGCTTTGTTTACAGATTATTTATTTTTCATTTATTTAACTTCCAATTCCTAAGGCAAAACAAACTTTAACTTTCAGGTACTGGCAACCAGAGATGAAACCGGGTCACCGGGTCAGTTCGGGTCACTAAGTGGACCGGGTCACCGGGTCAAGAGCTCTGACCCGGTCTGGACCCGGTATTTTTGGTTGGGAGAAATTTTTTGCTATGAAAGGATATTTTTTAGAATTTTTACCAGTTTTTGCTACCTGAAAACTTCAATAATCACTCAAAAACCAGCAACATGAAAAATATATGCTTAACTTAATCGTCTAGTTTTTGAAATGCTTGTCTATCACTGTATAATGTTTGTAATAACCTGCAATACTTGGATCTATAGTTTTGAAGCTAAGATTGCGTTTAATCTTAACTAGAAACAAGAAAATTAGGACTTGGGCCCTGAAAGTTCGAAACCTTTATTTTAGAATCTAAGATTTCTAGGCTTCATCCATAGCAGGTGATGATTCTTCACCGCTGCTTTCGTTTTTGGGGAGTCAGACTGTGTGGAATTCAAATCCGTGTAATTAGGGAAATCTCAACAAAATTAGGTTCACAGACTCTAATTGTAATTCTAGTTTTTGTGAAAGTGTTTTGACTTACAGTCCTTGGGGATTAGTGGATTTTTGTTTGATTTTATTTGTACCTATATTGTCTGATCCTTAGTCATAAGCGAGAAGAATTCTAAAAAATCTGCGCTGAGTGAGACGCTCAGCAATACAACTAAATAAAATATTTTTACTACAGTAATAAAACACAAAGGTGCTTATGTTAAGCTCTATTAATAGAATTCTAGTAAGTAATGTGCGGACTTTGGTAAAGTTTCTTGTTCCAAGCTGTTTCAACAGTAGTTCACTCCAGATTGAGTGCGAAAACTTGCAAACCAGTTTTAATTTTTTCTGACTTACTTATAGTGTTTATATATTTTACAACGTTACTTTAAGGAAAGCAAAAATATAGTTAAATTAATATTTTAGACACCAAAAATGTTCAAATTAGATTAGAGTACACTCCCCCCACCCCAATATAAATATTTTTATTTTCCCAAGCTTAAACTTGAGTTTTCAAAAATACCGGGTCACCGGGTCACCGGGTCAGGGGTCGACCGGGTCACCGGGTCAGTAAATAGTGACCCGGTTTCATCTCTGCTGGCAACGCTAAATTCTAAAAAACAAAGCATAGGTATAGGTCAGGATAAAAGGTATATACGTGTTGAATACTTTTTCATCTTCAATTTTAACCATTTTGAATTACTTTAATTAGACAGGGTATCGAAATACAGTAAATACAAGACAAGACAATAAAGGTAAACCCTAAACAGTGTCTTACTCTGCTTTCTTCATCAGCAGAGCACATGGACAGAAGCCTTTTCTTGTCCGCCTCATCCGAGCAGTAGTCAGCCAATTCCTTCAGGACATTGGTTCTGGGCGGAGTGCAGATGTCAACATAGTGAAGCAAGGCCGTCCGATAGGAACAAGGACATGGAAAGGGATGCTTCTTACTGCTATCCTCTTAAACCATAAAACACAAAAAACGAACTAAAAACTATCGGGCTGGGCTTATTCTAGTGGGGGGGGGGGGGGGTGGGCCCCCCCCCATAAACACCCTTCCCCCCCCCCCAAAAATCCCCCCCCCCCCCAAAAATCGCCCCCCCCCCCCAAAAAAAGTGGGTGCCCCTTTTGGTACCAACTTTTGCCCTGAAAAAATCGCTCAGAAGGCCAAATTTTCAAAAATTTTCCGGCTTCGCCGGAGATTTTTACTCAATTTTTGCCCTTTTCAACACTAAATCTGCTTATTTTTGCTATGAAAATCAACTTTTATAGTATATGCCAGAAAAATAGCGCTATTTTTAGCATATTTTTCGAAAAATTTTCGCCCCCCCCCCCCCAAAATTCCTTGCCCCTCGGACCTTTGGGGGGGGGGCCCCCCCCACGACGCCCCCCCCCAAGAAAAAATCCCTAGAATAAGCCCAGTCGGGTACTGTAGATTTCACAGTAAAATTTCACTGACCCTTGTGGAAGCAATTTTGGTAACCGACTTCGCCGATGGGGGAATTCCCTCCTTGTCCAAGTGACAAAGAAAACTGTAGATACAGAAAATTTCAGGATATTTCTACAGGGGAGGGGAGGGGAACCGATTCCAAATCCTAAAATTGTCGCGTCCCGGGATTTTTGTTAATTTTTGCAATGGAGATCTCTTCCAGAATTTTTACTTTTCAGCTTAAATCCAGGCATTTATCAGAACTTATTACGTTTCCCAATGCAAAGTAAGCCAGAAATTAAAATTTTTGTCCCTTTCACCACCGCATCAGGCCCGGGGCAAAGAGATTCTCGCCTATGGTAAAAAGCTCTGAAAAATACCATGAGCTTAATAATTCGTACATAATATGCTTGGAGCCTGTTGCTGCTTACTGTTTGCTGCTTTTCAATTTCAAAACCCAATTTCATTAAACTGGCAGCTGGCTACATTATGGATTAAACCAATCATGAAAAATACAAGCAAATTGAGGGAAGTTTTCAGTTTGCTATTAGTGCACCTAACAAATACAAAAATTCTAGTGAACTACATTACTATTTACGTTTATGTACGCTGCGCACCCACCAGTATAATTCTTAAATTTTTTTCCCAAAACTTCTCTATCGCAGGTCATACCAATGAAAACACAGCACACCGTATTACACTACATTAAGTATAGTTGACAAAGATCATGCACAAATATTTCAAATTTATCACAACTATTTGTGCACGAAAATAAGTTTCGCACTTGTGCACAAACAACCTGTGACTTGCATTCTCTGTTTGCAGACAATGAGTAATAAGTTATATATTCGTATAAACAAAATAGCAGCTCCCAAGCGAAGTTATAATATGGACGAACTTCGCCCAAAGCCGCACAAATCTGCATGTGACAAAATATAAGCGTATACACACGATGCTAGCGTACCCCTGATAACTTGTCCACAAAGCCCATGTGTACATAGTATACGTGCACTAATGCACTAATACATAGTAACGTATACCAAAGATGAATCAAAATACAAATTTATGACCAAGGAAGTTTATTTCAAAGACGTCGAATAAACACAGACGCATTACATATAAATAAAATAGATTTTTACTTACCGTCTAAATTCGTTAGTGATATAATTTTATCCAAATCGACATTCAGCAGCTGCCCAATCTTATCAACTAAGGTAGAATCGTTTGTGGCATAGACTGCTAAATGGTCCCCAGCGTCATAGCTACAAAAATTGAACAACTATATATAAGTTTGATATAAACAAAAAATTTTAAATCACCAAAATCAAGCAGAGAAAATTAGCTGAGAAGTTACAGGAGTTTATAAGTTTATGCCACCATTCTCCCTGAAATTCTACTGAACATAGTTTAATAAGTCAAGTTTAACTTAAATTTGCAAGCTTTAGCTCAAAATGTAAGCACATTATATACGTCATACCGAATTCTAGCTTCTGATATATCGAATTCTATATGGCGACAGCTGCGGTCGCCTCCAGTGTGAAGTTCGCGATTCTCAATGATGGGGGCTAGGTAGGGGTTCTTGGAGTCATAGGGCCTGAAAATAAAAGTATTAGTATTAGAAGCAAACAAAAACGACCGCAAGGTAGTTATTTAGTCTATAAGTAAAATTATTAAAGACGGATAGGAAACCCAAATTAAGAACAAACAAAAACAGTATAAGTAAGACGTTTATACTTTTTATAGTAAACAGTATATGCATAAACATTTTCCAAAACAATTGCAGAGAAACAATTTACGGTCTCTGTTTAAGGAAGGACTTGAGCCGGGCAATTTCACCAGTGAAAACCTTTTCCGGATCATAGTTTTCGTGCTCTGTCAAGGCAAATTGGCGAGTTCTGAAAACAGTTTACAAAAGATATTTATGTATGTATACACTTAGCATTTCGGCAAACATTCTAGAAGAGATGTTAAATTTCTATTTCATGCATTGGCATTGGCATAGCTACAGCAACGTAACCGAACCCAACTCTTCCAATCTATAACAAATAAGGTTTTGCATAACACAAATTCCCCAAATATATTTACGGCAAAGTCGCCGACAAAGCACAAACCAAATACTAACGAGATATCTTCGAGAATAGATGAAATCTCAAAATGATTACAAACAGCTGTCCAAAATCCTTCACGCCATATCATAAAATCTTCTTCAAGGCTAAAAGAAATACAGTATATATAAGTAAACAATTCCCCCAAAATTGGACAAAACCGATAAATCGCTATATATATACGTCTAATAAAAACATAACTATATACAGTAATTTAAAGGCAAAATTGACAGTGAAAAATCCAAGCAATAGGTACATACAATGAACAGTGAACGGGTACCGACTAGTTTTTTAAACTCACAGTCCCTCAAGAAAGGAATGCCTGGCGCAATTATTTATACAACGAGGGCACCCCTCTCCCAGACCCCTAAACTGCCAACCATCCAATTTGCAGTTGAAAGAGGTAACCACGCTGACTCGCTACGTAAAATTACGGAACTAAAAATTGAGCTGTTCTGACTTAATTTTAATGGAAGAAAGCCCCAGTCATATTTCAAAGAACACCTCCTAAAATTAAAACCTTACAAATCATATTCCCAAATTCTACCATTTTCACCGCAAACTTTTAAAAACTGTTACTGATTCAATGGGATGTTTAGTAGAACTTAGCATCAAAGACGCACAAGCTCTCCTTACTTATCTACGTAGGTATGTGAAAGGAACAAGTTAAGTTACGTACCAATGTATTCAGTTCAAGGAAAATTTCGGGTGTCAAAATGGCGCGTACGTATATACAATTATATATATATATATATATATATATATATATATATATATATATATATATATATATATATATATATATATATACATATATATATATATATATATATATATATATATTTCATGAGCGCAATTGCGCGGAAGATATTAATGCTGCTGCCCTGATCTACCAGAACTGTCTCAACAAACAAAGATGAGAACGTAATTATCTGTGATATTAAAGTTTTCTAATAAATAGATAAGTATACCGGAGTTAGTTTTTTTCAAGTTTATACCTTTATTAACCGAACCGTATACAGCAAAAATTGACCAATTACGACAGCAGCAAAATTATTGCAATTATTACAATTATTATGAATGACAGCATTTATTATAGTTTTTCGAAGTATTGCTACTTCATCTTAAAGTGCCCCTGCACTTCCTGCTCGGCACAAGTAATGTATATATTCGTACAGCTATAAACTTTATATATACGTATGTATAGGTTCATATATATAATGTATGTACATAAAGCACATTTAAAGTTATCACTGTAAAGCTTTTTCAACAGCAATGTTAACAAAAACTTGTCACACAAACTTTTATGCAGTGAAAACGTCTCCACTGTTATCTAGTTATTAATGCCACTTCATATGCCTGCAAGACGACATTACAAGTAGGAGTGCGTCAACTTTCAGCTGACATACGTAAACTCAACTGTGTATATGCATGCAGAAATACGAACTTCCATACGCATAATATATATATAATTATAGTACACGCAAACGTTAGTACACGAACTATATTACAACATTCACACGAGAGTACGTAAGGGCACACATATATACGCATTTCTGTTTGTCGAGGGAAGGCGATTCAAGAAATTGGGGTAAAACTTTTCAAATAATGAGGAAAGTGCCGATTACGAGGATCCTGTCTGAATTTATAAAAAATGCAGTGTACATGCTGTTTAAGCGAAATAAAACAGGCGCAAGCAGGAAAACCAGATCTGAAAAATCCGGTTAGCATAAAAAATTACCAAGCCCCTCTCATACTTCACCTCGCGTAGCTTAAGTAAGTTGAGTGCCGATTTTTTTGAAATCTAGAAGTATATACGTACATATAGGAAACCCGCATAAGCGAATTGTCTAAATAGTTAAAAACCAAACATTTTTGCTATTAAGTTATAGAAACACATTCTTATTTAATAAAAAAACAAAGGAAAGGAAAAGGAATCACGTATGCACAGGAAGCTCAGTCTAATTGAATTGTATACGTTATAGTATCGCATAGCCTTTAAGATTAATAATTACGCCCAAGACCGCATTCAGGGAGGTCTGCGGGATCTCCCATTTGCAGTGCCAAAAAGAATAATTTTTGGTAACAGATGCAAATCCAAATCCAACGGACTCACTTCCCGTCATCATCTCCCATCCCAAGGGCATGCACTCTGGTGGCGCCCAATTCCTGGAGTCGTTTATCAGTGAATTTTCCCATTTCGTTGAAGTGTTCGTAGGTTTTGTTTCCCAGTCCAAACACCTGAAAAACAAATAGAAAACAAAAATGGCGAGCACCAATATTATAAGCAACGTGTGTCACTCACTACCACATGTCTGACATGTCTGCGACAGCTTTTCCTGCCACACATTCGTTCTAGACAACCAATGGCTGGGGGTCAATCCACGCACCATACTTCGGTCGGGTCGCATGAAGTAATGTGTTTCCTTTCGTCCATAATAATTATATATACGCCAACCACCATAAATTAAAGCAGAATTTTTTCTACATAAACTTGAAGGACTGGCTCTTTCTCAAAACATATATAAAATATGAAACGTTAGCAGAAGGCAGATGAGCTAACAGGACTCGTTTAAATTTATACCCTCATTTTACCTAATAAAACCTTATCAAAACAACATGCGTTTGAACGTTCTAAATCACCAGCTGGGGAGCAGAAGAATCCGCGTCCGATTGGGTATCTCCTTCTTGCTGTGTCCGATGCTGTTGGACGATTATCCGCCCACGTGCTCCCTGGGGCGTTGACCAGCGTGCCAAATGGATGTTATTTCCCTGGGGCACTAGTTACACAAGTGGAACTGGTGTCGATCTTTGTCGCTCAATTGACGATGATGTAGCCATATAGTCATCCTTACATTGCCTCCGAGCGAAGGGCAGCCATCTGTAGAATCAGCTGGTCAGTTCATGAAGCAGATGGCATGGCCTTAGATCAGCCTCAACTCGATAAGACTGGTGCTGGGTTATCTGTGACTACATCTGGGTTCCGAAGATCAGCTCATATGGCTCTGGCCGTGCTCCAGTGTTATCAAGCATCTCAACCCGGGTTGAAACGTCAACCCGGGTTGAGTTTGGGGTTGAAAATGTCAACCCAATGTTATCAAAATTGGGTTGAATTAACCCGGGTTGGAATAGCGGGGTTGGGGTTGAGATTTAGGTTGTGTTCCAACCCAGTGTTATCAGCAAATTTGGGTTGGTTTTCGGGTCGAAATCGCAGAATCTCAACCCTCCTCTGCTAGGAGGGTTGAGATTTCAACCCGGGTTGAGATAACGGATATCCAGCCTTTCGTTCTAGTTTTATCAATTTGCCATAGCTGACGAATGGAAATAGGAACAGTCGAATTTTAAAAAACTAAAGAAAGATCTTTCAATATTTTCGTGAATCATGGCATGCAGAAATCAAAACAAAAAAGCAGGATTGAAATAAAATGAAGAGCCCGTTTATCCAGTCCTTTTCATAAATTTGTTTCGCCATTTTTGTGGTCGCAATGAGTGTTTTTATTTGCTACTATATCAGAGCATGATAAACTAAAGAGTTTTGCATAATTATTTATCGCTACAAATGTAAGATGCGTTTATAGTAATTTTCCGTTACACGCCTTCAATTTCAGCAGCAGTTGGAACAGCGCATTCTTCTTGCTAAGGCTCTTTCTGGGTTGAAACCTGGGTTCAAATCGGGGTTGAAAAGCTCAACCCAGGTTAAGTTAACCCAACCCCAAAAATGTTTGATAACATTGGGTTGAGCAGCGGGGTTTAGCCAACCCGAAAATTTCAGGGTTGAACCCAAAAATGGGTTCAACCCGGGTTGAACTCAACCCGATTTTGATAACATTGGCCCCAGGAATATGAAGAAGAAATCACCAGCTTTAGTGAGTGCATTTTCAAACAGTACGCACACATTATATAACTTACAGCATAATTAACACCAGTAAGATCAATCTCTCCTCGTTGTAGAAATTCATGAAATTCTTGAGCGTTGTCAGTAGGATCACCCTCACCATAGGTGGCCATACAAAATATGGCTAAAGGCTTTTCCAGGTCAGCTAGTCTTGGCAACTCTTCCTGAAATAAAACAAGCACTTAAGCTCCTCCCAAAACCAGCAACAACTAGCCGAAGCCTCCTTAGGTTCATCTCTATGAATTTTTCGTTAAGCAATATATATCCATTTAACGATACGAGAAATATGTATTTAGGTTCGGAAACCTGTATTTTCTAAAAACCTGTATTTACCACAAAAGATTTATGTATATATATATATAGGTTTTCAGGTTTTTTGTAGAAGTTAACGAAAACATTTCTGCTTTTGCAGACGATAATGCCAAATTCACTAAAAGAAGCAAATCAGCAAACGCTAGACGGCCCATGTCAAGATAAAAGTAACTTTTCGATGCGTTCTGATCTACCACTTGATTTTCTTGAAGCTTTTATTTTCATGGGGGTTCTTGGGGTTCTGGGGGTTCTTAATTTTTTGTAGAGATTTGATCTACAACTATGTTTAGTTTCATTTTTTGATGGGGGTTCTGGGGGTTCTTGGGGGTTCTTAACTTTTAGAAGAGATTTGATCCGTGACTCATATATTTAGTTTCAAATTTTTGATGGGGGTTCTTGGGGTTCTGGGGGTTCTGAAATTTTTTTCAGGAGATTTGATCCTCTACTGCTTAGTTTTAAGTGTTTGCTGGAAATTCTGAGGGTTCTGGAGTCCGGGTGTACCGAAAAGTGTGCGCGTTGTCTGGGCTTAAATTAAGGACGAACTTGTTGTTCTTGTCGTCAGCTTTCGATTGATACCCATATTGTGGATATTGGATGTTTCATACACAGAATTTTCAGTCTAAGTTTATGAGAAAAGCCAGGAGGACCCCCCCCCAGTACACCCCGGTTCTATGCTACAAATTTGATGACTGAGATACATACATATATACATATTATAAACATATCATGTCTGCTGAAGTACGTACCTGCTGAAGGAAAGGATCCGCAACGTAGTCACGTACAAATCAAAGTCCTGGATGCAAACGCATGAAAAAAGTTTGAGAACATCCTTTTTTTCTGATGGGGGTTCAGGGGGTTCTAACTTTTATCTTGACATGGGCCCGCTAGGCCCAGGACCCCCCCCCCCCCCCCCAGTACACCCCGGTTCTATGCTACAAATTTGATGACTGAGATACATATATACATATTATAAACATATCATGTCTGCTTGAAGCACGTACCTTATGAAGGAAAGGATCCGCAACGTAGTCACGTACAAATCAAAGTCCTGGATGCAAACGCATGAAAAAAGTTTGAGAACATCCTTTTTTTCTGATGGGGGTTCAGGGGGTTCTAACTTTTATCTTGACATGGGCCCGCTAGACTATAATTACCATAAGCAGGGTTCATGCGGACTTTTCAGTTTCAATTTCCAGGTTTTTCCAGGTTTTTCAAGGTTTTCAGCGGCAATTTTCCAGGTTTTGTATTATTGAATTTTGATCAAATTAGTGCAAACTTGGAGCGTTTTTGGGGTACCAGGACCTTAAACCCAGCGATGCACTGGACCCAAGCCCGAAAACAAGGTCCCTGTAATGATAAACCTGGACTGGTGTTTTCTGGAAAAAAATGAGAGAAAACTAATTTTCCGACTTTCCCAGTGTTTTCCTTTTTCGATAAACTTAATGGCTTTAAACTCCTTCTGGTCAAATTGAAAAAACCGAATTAAAGCGTTAAACATAATTTCCAAATCTACAAATAAAAACCCTAGACCGATTTCAAAGAATTTTTAGAATTTTTCAATTTTTCAAATTAATTTGGAAAACTTTCGGAAAAATTTTCAACATTTTCGAAAATTTCTCAAAAAATATTTCGGACTTTGCGGTGCCCATCGCTGGGTTTATTTTACTGGAGGGGGAGGGCGCCCCCCCACTCACCCTAAGGTGTCCAGAAATAGCCAAATTTTTAGGATTTTTGATCAAAAATTGTCTTTGCTGGTGCTAAAACGTGATTTTTGAGCACTTTTCGATTTTTGGATTTTTACAGAAAAACGTAAAAATTTGCAAAATTTTTTCCAAAAATATGCCCCCACCCATTTTTGGTGAGCCCCCCCATCGATGGGGGGGCAACTATGAGCCTCCCCTAAATTTTGGCCTAAAAATAAGCCAGCCCCCCCCCCCACTAGTGGGGGGCGTCCCCCTACTCTCCCCCACTTATGTTTGCCTAAATTAAACCCAGCATCATACGGTATATACGTAACTATTGGCATTTTCGATCAAACTTTTGGAAATATGAAAGCTAAAAATAGGTTAAATCTTTACAAAAGTTGAAAATCGTTAAAATCCGAAAAAAGTCGTGTTAAAGTGTTAAAAATTCAAATCTAGTGTAAAAAAAGTGTAAAAAACCTCTTCAAAAGTCTGAAAACTACATAATCACTAACGAATGTAAAATTGTTTTTAATATATATACGTATCAGGGGCGTATCCAGGGGGGTGGTCCAGGGGGTCCGGACCCACCCCTTTTTGAGCCCTGACCCCCCTATCTTCGGCTGCAGGTGATCATTTTTCACTAAACTATTGAAAAGCAAATAAAAATAAAAATTTCGCGCCTGCGGCGCGATTAGTGTGTTCATTTATTCTGTACTTAAACGTGTGTATATATAAATCAAAATTCAAACTATTGGAACAGGTTATTTCAAATTCAGAAATTGTGAATCATAAACGTTTCTACCTAATTTAAAGCAGGAGATTCAGTCTAAGTTATTTTGGTCAAAAATAGCGTCGTTTGCAGAAATGAACAATAGCTTTGACAACGCCAAAATAAAAATGACGAAAGAATTACCAAGCCAAAATGTGGAAGTAGCACCAAATTTTAAAAAAGAATGCAAAGTTTCTATTATGTTTTAACAGTGTTTTAAAAATTTCTCAGATTTTGGGGGCTGCCGCCCCAATCCCCCGCACTACTCTATATTGTCTTTGTAATTTATGTTAAGCTTCGACAAGGTTTGAATAGTCAATCAGTATTAAGCCGTACGTAGATTACGAGACTTCATGCTACTTTCCTTCAATTGCATTTTTGATGCACGTTTCTCATTATACCATTTTCCCTGAAAATTTTTTGAAAACTTTCTCTTCGGGTTTTCTCGGCATGCGAGCTACCGATCAAAGCATGTCAGTATTTAAGAACTTTTATCGCGTAAATGCTAAAAACTACTAGGAATACTACCATAAGTCAAATTTGTGGTTTTTACCCCTAAACTCCTTCCCAAAAAACGAAGGTCCAAATTTGATTGCATAATTATTGAGGACTATAGATCCTATAACAACGCTAAAAAGACTAGCATTTGAATCCGGGGGGAAAGTAGTTCAATTGGTCCTTCAAAGTTGCAAAATCGTCGATTTTGAGCCAAAAAAGCGATTAAGTCAATTTTGGAATGCCACAGCCGATTAACGCGAAAGGATATTGAGCCCATAGTCAATATTTTGGCTTAGTTTTAGCAAAATCGGAGAAATTTATTTTTTTCAATTTTTGTGCCTCCATAACGGCCCCGAAAAGTAAAAAAAATGAAAGTTTTCAAATTTGCCTGAAACTAAGCCAAAATATTGACTATGGTACCTACTTTATATTTGCAAAATATTAGCTCAATATCCTTTCGCGTTAATCGGCTGTGGCTTTCCAAAATTGACTTAATCGCTTTTTTGGCTCAAAATCGACGATTTTGCAACTTTGAAGGGCCAATTGAACTACTTTCCCCCCGGATTCAGATTCTAGTCTTTTTAGCGTTGTTATAGGATCTATAGTCCTCAATAATTATGCAATCAGATTTGGACCTTTGTGTTTTGGGAAGGAGTTTAGGGGTAAAAACCACAAATTTGACTTATGGTTGCTGAGGGTGGCTGACATAAAAATCGTGCCATTGAAACCATAGGTGGCAAGCAAGTATGATTTGTTTGCCGTAAACTTGTTGGCATATATATATGTCATAATTATGTAATTACAACATGGATGGGCTGCATGCAGCACAACGCGCACAATTTGAGTTAGAGTGATGCTGGGTAGAAGGGACGAATGACTGGCCGGAGCCCCCAACTTTGGGGTCCTGCTCAGAACGCTAGGAAAGGAATTTTGAGATGCGGATTGCGGCATTATTATTCTACTGTCATAGCCTCCAAAATATGTGAAAATGAGCGAAATTCATGAAGGTCGATAAATAGACTTACCACATTTGGTCTAGTTTGGTCGAATCTTACAGAAAGTGGCTCATATATAAATCAAAATTCAAACTATTGGAACAGGTTATTTCAAAATCAGAAATTGTGAGTCATAAACGTTTCTACCTACATTTAAAGCAGGAGATTCAGTCTAGGTTATTTTGATCAAAAATAGCGTCGTTTGCAGAAATGAACAATAGTTTTGACAACGCCAAAATAAAAATGACGAAAGAATTACCAAGCCAAAATGTGGAAGTAGCACCAAATTTTAAAAAAGAATGCAAAGTTTCTATTATGTTTTAACAGTGATTTTTTAAAAAATTTCTCAGATTTTGGGGGACCCCAATCCCCCGCACTACTCTATATTGTCTTTGTAATTTATGTTAAGCTTCGACAATGTTTGAATAGTCAATCAGTATTAAGCCGTACGTAGATTACGAGACTTCATGCTACTTTCCTTCAATTGCATTTTTGATGCACGTTTCTCATTATACCATTTTCCTGGAAATTTTTTGAAAACTTTCTCTTCGGGTTTTCTCGGCATGCGAGCTACTGATCAGGGAGGATAAAAATTTTTTTGGACCAGGGTTTGTTTTTGAAAATCGGACCTGCGTAAATTTTGCGTATTTTTGTTTTCGAGTGCGTATTTTTAATTTCGACTGCGTAAAATTACAAAAATCGCTTCTCAACGTTACAAAAGCTATAAACGCATTTAGCGTCGAATTAATGCTGTTTTTAAGAGTTCTAAACAACGTTAAGAATCTTAGCTCGAGTTTAAATTGCGTGCTCTCTCTGTGGTGTAAGAGTATGAATGAATAGGTGACGAAAAATATATAGATACGCAGGGGGTCTGGGGCGCAGCCCCAGAAGTTGAAGAAAATTTTAAATTACGGAGTAAATTTGCTCTTAAAACTTTGACTTCTTTGCCTTGAACAGTTTAACATTTAACTATTTAACATTTAACATTTAACCTTGATTGAAGACATAAGATTTTAATTTATGCAGGGTATTTTTTAGGCATTTTTTTTTCGGGGGGGGGGGGGGGCTTCCCGGGGAGGGGGCCCGGGCGCCGGGGGAAGAAATTTTCGGGGGGGGGGGGAAGATGTTTTGCAAAAATAAGCCAAAAATTGGTATTTTTTGGGCGTATTTTGCATGGTGAAACGCAAAAGTTCTAAAAAATGCCAGGATTTAAGCTAAAAATAGCTATTTTTTCGAAAAAATCTCCGGCGAAGCCGGAAATATTTTGAAAATTAGCATATTTTTGGCAAAAATTTGAGGCCCCAAAAATTCCCGGGGGGGGGGGGGGGGGGCAAAAATCCCGGGAGTGGTCGATTTCGGGGGGGGGGAGGCATTTTCGGGGGGGGGAAGGTCAATTTCAGGGGGCCCCCCGCCCCCCCCCCCTGTAAAAAATACCCTGTATATCAAATCAAATAGAAAGAAAAGCATCGCATGCTACAACGTGGGCTTAGGCACAAAGTATAATCAACTGTAGACGGAAGGAGAATCGAAGAGATATACGGGGGGTCTGGGGGGCGGAAGCCCCAGAAAAAGCCAGAGCCCAAACTACGGTAAATTGTCTCAAGAAATTAATTTAGAGCACTCTAGAAATTCCTACTACCGAATTTTCGGCTGCGTATTTTGGTGCGTATTTTTGTTTTTGACTGCGTATTTTTAAGCTCGACTGCGTAAATACGCAGTATTTTACGCAAAAAAAACCGTGTTTTGGACCCACCCCTTTTCAAAATCCTGGATACGTATATTTACTTTTTTTGCAATTTACAGTCCTAGTCCTATTACATATTCTTAATTTCGACGGAGTGAATTTACAAAACTCGCTTCTCCGCGTTATAAACACAATTAATGTCCAGTTAATGCGTTCTTAGCAGAGTCTTAGCCTCATTTTATGCACCGTGCTCGTTGAACTATATTGTTAAACTATGGCAGACGAAAAATAGATACGCAGGGGCACTAGCGTAGCCAGAAAAATCGAGTGGGGGTATGGGCGTTTTCCACATGGCACGGAAAAATTCCTGGGAGGGTCCACAATTTCGGGGGACTTCCCCCCATCCCCCCCTCCCCCGGCTACGCGCCCGCGCAAGTCTGGGGAGCAGTCCCCCAAAAACTGAAGACAATTTTTAATTCCGGAGTAAGTTTGCCCTTAACATTTTGGAATTCTTTTGCTTGAACAGTTAAGAGTCTTTCGGTCAGATTTCACATTTTGGTTTGCTATTTCAAGTCAAAATAGAAACAAAAACAACACATATACATAGTACATGTGCTTAGGCAGAAAATATATAAGCAACTGTAGACAAAAGAATGAATGTAGAATCGAAGAAGTAAGCGGGGGTATAGGGGAGGCAGCCCCAACCCCCAAGAAGAAGCCAGCGTCCAAACTACAGCAAATTGTCTCAAGAAATTAACTTAGACCACCCTTTGAAATTACAAAGCTCGATTGCGCAAATGCGTAGATTTTAAAAAAAATCGTGTAACCAACGGGAAGTTTGGGTGGAACGGTGAGGAACCCCACAAAATTAGAAGAATTTTTTTAAAGCAGGACCTCCTGGATAAATTTTCAGTATAATTTTCGATAATCGTAATTATTGGTAATGTTGCCTTTTAGGGTACAGTTTTCTGTGCTATGAAAATAAAATTTAAAATAAAAAGTGTAAGGAAAGGCGTATTGCTGTAAAACACACAATACCAAGTAGAAAACTATATACAAACCATGAGTGAAAAGCTGCCAAAAGGGCTAAACTAAATCACAATTCGGGCAATTTTTTCAATTTCAATGTTAAATATAAGAAATTTGGCGAAATTTTACAATCAATCACTAAATTCCAGGTTTTTCCAGGTGTTTACCCAAATTCCAGGTTTTTCCAGGTATTTCCAGGTTTTTCCAGGTCGCATGAACCCTGCATAAGGGAATAATGCTAATTCCTTACCATATCACATTCTTCAGGATCTAAAGCAATTCCTTTCATTCCATATCTGGAAGCATCTTTGGCCAAACGAGTAGCCAAATCTTCCGCAGTTCCCGTCTGAGACCCATAAAATACCACCACATTTCGACCCTACAAATAAGAATAAGGTACAGTATATACGTATTATATAATTGCTTTTACAAAAGTTGTGCAAAACAAATGAGCAGATTTTTCACAAATTTAAAAAATATTTTGCAAACAAATTTTTTGGAAAAGTAAGGCAAAAATTGCCAAACTTTTGGATTACCAAAGAGGTCGCCAGATTTTAGGGTCGACCCACTCCAAATAAAATCTGGCGCCGCTGCCGTCTGAAGGTACACACACGCTCCTGGCTTACTTCTAGGCCAAAATTTATAAGGGGGCCATATGGGGGGGGGCTCACCGAAAATGGGGGGCATATTTTTTGACAAATTTTTAGGTTTTTTGCGTAAAAATGCTAAAAATCGCTAAAAAATAACTAATTTTGGGTGTTTTTTAAGCTAAAATAGTGGAAATTTAGGTAAAAATCCGGCGAAGCCGGAAAAATTTTTGAAAATTTTGGCTAAAAATGGCAAAAAATGGCAATTTTTGGGGTTATGGGGGGGAGGTCGGAATTTATGGGGGGGCTTTTTATGGGGGGGGGCTCCTCGAATGGGGGGAGGTCGCCGAATGGGGGGCCCCCCACCCCCACCGCCAGTAGAAGTAAGCCAGCGCTCTTGTTTTTCAGGTTGCAGCTACCATACGTATATTTGGTATGTAGGGTAGCTTGGTAGCTATATACGTTGTATTGTACATTATGCCACAAATCGAAGACCTAAGCTGGCAGGACAGTGACTTACTGATTGTTGCATTTTGGCCACAAATCCTGTTTCAGTGGTGCTGCGAACCAAACCCGAGCCGCCTGGCAGCGGTGTAAATTCATAATGTGATTCAGTCTGTTTTCTGCGCCGTAGATACCAGACCACGAAACCAATTAAAACGGCAGCAATAATCACACAATCCACAGTACCCACAAGAGGTTCTCTGGATTCCTGACTTTCCGGTTCCATTTGTACACGTATATATATGCGTAGATAAAAACTACAATATAGTTACGAAAAATTGTGCAGCTATCGTTACAGACAATACATAGGTGTATATATATATTCACTGGTGTAAAACGGTAGGCTCCATTAAACACGTGTACGTATTAGTTTGACCTTTCCTGCTAATGGTTAGAAAAATATTCAATTTTGGAAAATGGGTTGTTTCACGTCGATGGGTTTTTCACTCCAACTTTAGGTCCTATTTCAATGGTTCCTTGATTTGATTGAGTGGGGTATCAAACCAACCCCTTTCCCATTTTTGGCAGCTCAAAGGAAATTTTTAGCTATTTTTATATCTATATATATTGCAAATTTGAATTTGAAATTATTTAGGTCAGGACCTGTTTCCTTCGTTTTCGAGTAGTCCACGATGTTATATATTTTCGATTGTTTTAATAATGCCGTAGGCTTTTTTCTTTCGTGACTAAGGAGATATATATATATATACACGTATATATATATATATATATATATATAGGCTTTTTATGCATTACATCGCTTATGAAACAGTATTTTTACTGTTCACACGAAGCCCATTTCTAGAAAACAATTAGAAAATATTAAATGTTTTCTAATTTTTTTCTAATTATTTTCTACAGTTGACAAATTGTTTCTAGTTGTTTTCTAATTCTTTTCTAATTGTTTTATAAATTAGAAAACAATTAGAAAATAAAATGTTAATTGTTTTCTAATTGTTTTCTTTATTTTTTCTAATTGTTTTCCAAACTAGAAAACAATTAGAAAGCTATTCAAATTTTTTTCTAATTATTTTCTGATTGTTTTGAAATTAAAAAATTAGAAAAGAAATTTAATTTTTTCTAATTATTTTCTACTATATATATATATATATATATACAAGTAACAAAAATGCTCCGCACAAAAGGGGATAATATGTGTGTTGGGCCTATGTCTGTCGTTTAAATTCCGGTTGAGAAAGCAAGTATATAAATCCGACACAGCAAGTTTGGGCGGGTAGTTCTATGGCGAAAGTTGTTCAGTTCGATGCGGGCCTTCATTTGACTCGAAATTTGACCACTTTTGAAAATTTTAATTTTTGACCCAAAATCGCCTAAGTCCCCACCTCACCCCACCACAGCCCTCTACAGCCACTTTAGGTACGCACTTCTATGACAAAAGTTGCTCAGGTCGATGCGGGCTTTCATTTGGTACCAAATTTGACCACTTTTGAAAATTTTAATTTTTGACCGAAAATCGCCTAAGTCCCCACCCCACCTCACCACAGCACTCTACAGCCACTTTGAGCATGCGGTTCTATGACAAAAGTTGCTCAGCTCGCTTAGGGCTTTCATTTGGTACCAAATTTGACCACTTTTGAAAACTTTCATTTTTGACCGAAAATCGCCTAAGTCCCCACCCCACCCCACCACAGCACTCTACAGCCACTTTGAGCATGCAGTTCTATGACAAAAGTTGCTCAGCTCGCTTAGGGCTTTCATTTGGTACCAAATTTGACCACTTTTGAAAACTTTCATTTTTGACCGAAAATCGCCTAAGTCCCCACCCCACCCCACCACAGCACTCTACAGCCACTTTGAGCATGCAGTTCTATGACAAAAGTTGCTCAGCTCGCTTAGGGCTTTCATTTGGTACCAAATTTGACCACTTTTGAAAAATTTTATTTTCGACCACTTGACCCCCCACCCGACTGGCCCTTCAAACGGCAAAGTGGAACCAGCCCAGCAAAATAGGTACGTCGGACGGCAAAACGGATACCGGGAATGAGCTGGGCACACCAGAAAACCCCTATAGACAAAGTTTTGAGAGGCCAGGTAGAGCCTACTATGGACCTCCAGGAAGCGGTTTCCGACTTGACCCTCCCGACGGCAAAGTGGAACCAGCCAAGCAAGATGGATGAGTCCTACGGCAAAAAGGACACCGAAAATGAGCTGGGCGCACCAGAAAACCCCTATAGACAAAGTTTTGAGAGGCCAGGTAAAGCCTACTATGGACCTCCAGGAAGCGGTTTCCGACTTGACCCTCCCGACGGCAAAGTGGAACCAGCCCAGCAAGATGGGTGGGTCTGAAGGTAAAACTGACTGCGGGAATCGATTCTCCGTGCCAGAAAACCATTGTATGGAAGATTTCAGCTTTCAAAGTTGAATAGATAGCGAGAAATTTCGATTTTTCATTTTTCGAATTTTCGCCATCTTTGACGGGCCACTGTGGTCGCTAGGGAAGTGGTGGGGTGGTGGGGGACTTAGGCGATTTTAGGTCAAAAATTAAAATTTTCAAAAGTGGTCAAATTTCGAGTCAAATGAAGGCCCGCATCGAACTGAACAACTTTCGCCATAGAACTACCCGCCCAAACTTGCTGTGTCGGATTTATATACTTGCTTTCTCAACCGGAATTTAAACGACAGACATAGGCCCAACACATATTATCCCCTTTTGTGCGGAGCATTTTGTTACTTGTATATATATATAAGTAACAAAAATGCTCCGCGCTGGGATAATGTCTGTCAAAACCTCCCGGTTAATATACAAAAATCCGACACAAGCGGGTAATTCTCACATGGCGGGAACCGGTTCGATGCGAATTTGACTCGAAATTTGACCACTTTGAAAAATTTGAATTTTTGACCCAAAATCATAAGTCCCACTCACCCCCCACCGCTCCCCAGCGTGTCTTTCGTGTGGGTTCCGAGTGAAAGATCGGGGGCTAAGCTATCTCGGCTTTGAAGCTGAATCTTCCGGTTTTCTGCCGGAAGAGCCACCGAGACCCCGCCCATCTTGGGCTGGTTTGCAAGATGGGAAAGTCATGGAGATGGCCTCTCAAACTGCTGCGCGCCCACCATTGTCACTGTGGGACTCTCCATCTTCTTGATATTCCCACTTTTGTCCGGGAAGAGTCCCGAGTCAGGAAACCACTTTCCTGGAGGTCCATGGTAGGCCTGGCCTCTCAGGGCACATGCCTACAGGGAACCTGTGTGCTTGGCTGTTCCCGCTGCATCCGCCCGCCTGCCTACCTTTTTTTTAGAGCCCGGTCGAAAAGCAAAAAAATTTTTCAAAAAGTGGTCAAGTGACAATATGAGCCCCAAGCAGCTGAGCAACTTTGTCGTAGAACTTTTGCACAACCCACGTAGAGGAGGAAGTTAGGCACTGGAACTCGAGTTTTCAAAAGTGGTCAAGTGACGCAAATGGCCCTGAAACGACTTTTTGATGGGGTACTGTACCAGAAAATTGCTGATGACAATTGAGATGTAGGCGACACTCGGTCAAGAGAAACCAGATGGCCCACAAGCCGAGCTGAGCAATAAGTGACATGCATCTTTGTGTGCCGTCCAGTAAAATTTTCAAAAGTGGTCAAATTTGTTGCCATGAAGCCACACAACAACTTTTGTCTGCGACACAAAGTGACTTTGTAGAGGAAACTTGATGATGAGCCAAATTTGGAGATAAAATTTTCAAGCGGAATTTCGAGTCCATGAAGGCCCACCAAACACTTCTGCCCACCCTCCTGCCTCAACTGGGCGACCCCTGTGCAGGCCCTTGATTACTATATATATATATATATATATATAGTAGAAAATAATTAGAAAAAAATTAAATTTCTTTTCTAATTTTTTAATTTCAAAACAATCAGAAAGAAATTTTTTTTAAACTTGAATAGTTATCTAATTATTTTCTAGTTTGGAAAACAATTAGAAAAAGTAAAGCTGGCAATTAGAAAACTTAATTAACATTTTATTTTTCTAATTGTTTTCTAATAAAAAAAGCAATTAAGAAAAAGAGAGTAGAAAATTTAAATAGAAACAATTTGTCCAACTGTAGAAAAACTAGAAAAAAATTAGAAAACATTTAATATTTTCTAGATGTTTTCTAGAAATGAGCATCGTGTGAGCAATAAAAAATACTGTTTCGCGAGAAGCGATGTAATACGCACAAAAACCTTATATATATATATATATATATATATACGTGCTTATATATATATATCTCCAATTAGTCACGTTAGAAAAAAGCCTATCCCATTATTAAAACAATCGAAAATATATAACATCGTAGACTACGCGAAAAAGAAGTATTCAAATCCTGACCTAAATAATTTCAAATTCAAATTTGCAAAATATATAGATATAAAAATAGCTAAAATTTTTTTTTGAGCTGCCAAAAATGGAAAATATTTTGGATTGACATCTCGCTCAATCAAATCAGGGAGCCATTGAAATAGGACCTAAAGATTGGAGTGAAAAACCATACAAAAATTGTATTTTTCTAATATTAGCAGAAAAGATATACGTACACGTGTTTGCCGATGATATGTATGTACTCACTATGTGTGTCTGTAACGACTAACTTGCACCTCGCTCTAACTATTAGCGAGACGCATCTACGCATATATACGTGTACCGTAATCCCTCTTTATTAGTACTGTGAGAGTGTATTTGCCGTTTTAATTGGTTTCGTGGTCTGTGGCACTAACTTGAATCGGTAGGTACACGCGCGGAGCGGCTCGAACGGCCAAAAATGCAACAACCGTACGCCCCAGGTCTTTCGGTTGGCGGCATAACAACGTATATAGCAAGTACCGTACAAATGCGTATGGCTGCTGCAACTACAAACAAAACTTTTCTGGCGGTTAGTGAGGGGGCCCCCGTTCATCCCATTCGGGAATTTGCTAAATTCCGACTTCCCCCCCGCCCAACCCCAAATTGCCATTTTGCATTTTTAGCCAAAATTTTCAAATTTTCGGCTTCGCCGAGATTTATAGAATTCCATATTTTGAAAAACACCCAAAATTAGTTACATTTTTAGCGATTTTTAGCATTTTTGCAAAAAACCTAAAAATTGTCAAAAATTTGCCGATATGGCCCCATAAATTTTGGCCTACCGTAAACCGGGAAAAATTGTCAACTTTTGGCCGAACATTTGGAGTGGGTCGACCTAAAATCTGGCATTTTCTGGTATCAAAAGTTTGGCAATTTTGCCTTACTTTTCCAAAAAATTTGTTTGCAAATATTTTTAAATTTGTGAAAAATCTGCTCATTTGTTTTGCACAACTTTGTAAAAGCAATTATATAATACGTATATACTGTACCGTATTCTTATTTGTAGGTCAGTGGTGGTAATTTATGGGTCTCGAAACTGCGGAGATTTGGCTACTCATTTGGCCAAATCTTCCGCAGTTCCCGTCTGAGACCCATAAAATACCACCACATTTCGACCCTACAAATAAGAATAAGGTACAGTATATACGTATTATATAATTGCTTTTACAAAAGTTGTGCAAAACAAATGAGCAGATTTTTCACAAATTTAAAAAATATTTTGCAAACAAATTTTTTGGAAAAAGTAAGGCAAAAATTGCCAAACTTTTGGATTACCAAAGAGGTCGCCAGATTTTAGGGTCGAAATGTGGTGGTATTTTATGGGTCTCAGACGGGAACTGCGGAAGATTTGGCTACTCGTTTTGGCCAAAAGATGCTTCCAGATATGGAATGAAAGGAATTGCTTTAGATCTGAAGAATGTGATATGGTAAGGAATTAGCATTATTCCCTTATGCAGGGTTCATGCGACCTGGAAAAACCTGGAAATACCTGGAAAAACCTGGAATTTGGGTAAACACCTGGAAAAACCTGGAAAAACCTGGAATTTGGTGATTGATTGTAAAATTTCGCCAAATTTCTTATATTTAACATTGAAATTGAAAGCAATTGCCCGAATTGTGATTTAGTTTAGCCCTTTTGGCAGCTTTTCACTCATGGTTTGTACATAGTTTTCTACTTGGTATTGTGTGTTTTACAGCAATACGCCTTTCCTTACACTTTTTATTTTAAATTTTATTTTCATAGCACAGAAAACTGTACCCTAAAGGGCAACATTACCAATAATTACGATTATCGAAAATTATACTGAAAATTTATCCAGGAGGTCCTGCTTTAAAAAAATTCTTCTAATTTTGTGGGGTTCCTCACCGATCCACCCAAACTTCCCGTTGGTTACACGATTTTTTTAAAAATCTACGCATTTGCGCAATCGAGCTTTGTAATTTCAAAGGGTGGTCTAAGTTAATTTCTTACAATTTGCTGTAGTTTGGACGCTGGCTTCTTCTTGGGAGTTGGGGCTGCCTCCCCTATACCCCCGCTTACTTCTTCGATTCTACATTCATTCTTTTGTCTACAGTTGCTTATATATTTTCTGCCTAAGCACATGTACTATGTATATGTGTTGTTTTTGTTTTTTTTGACTTGAAATAGCAAACGAAAAATGTGAAATCTGACTCTTCTGACTCCGAAAGACTCTTAACTGTTCAAGCAAAGAATTCCAAAATTTTAAGGGCAAACTTACTCCGGAATTAAAAATTGTCTTCAGTTTTTGAGGGACTGCTCCCCAGACTTGCGCGGGGCGTGGCAAACTGGGGAGGGGGAATGGGGGGAAGTCCCCGAAATTGTGGACCCTCCCAGGAATTTTTCCGTGCCATGTGGAAAACGCCCATTCCCCCACTCGATTTTTCTGGCTACGCTAGTGCCCCTGCGTATCTATTTTTCGTCTGCCATAGTTTAACAATATAGTTCAACGAGCACGGTGCATAAAATGAGGCTAAGACTCTGCTAAGAACGCATTAACTGGACATTAATTGTGTTAATAACGCGGAGAAGCGAGTTTTGTAAGTTTACTCCGTCGAAATTAAGAATATGTAATAGGACTGTAAATTGCAAAAAAGTAAATATATATACGTATATATATTAAAAACAATTTTACATTCGTTAGTCATTATGTAGTTTTCAGACTTTTGAAGAGGTTTTTTACACTTTTTACACTAGATTTGAATTTTTAACACTTTAACACGACTTTTTTTCGGATTTTAACGATTTTCAACTTTTGTAAAGATTTAACCTATTTTTAGCTTTCATATTTCCAAAAGTTTGATCGAAAATGCCAATTAGTTACGTATATACCGTATGGTGCTGGGTTTAATTTAGGCAAACATAAGTGGGGGAGAGTAGGGGGACGCCCCCCACTAGTGGGGGGGCTGGCTTATTTTTAGGCCAAAATTTAGGGGAGGCTCATAGTTGCCCCCCCCCATCGATGGGGGGGGGGCTCACCAAAAATGGGTGGGGGCATATTTTTGGAAAAAATTTTGCAAATTTTTACGTTTTTTTCTGTAAAAATCCAAAAATCGAAAAGTGCTCAAAAATCACGTTTTAGCACCAGCAAAGACAATTTTTGACCAAAAATCCTAAAAATTTGGCAATTTCTGGACACCTTAGGGTGAGTGGGGGGGCGCCCTCCCCCTCCAGTAAAATAAACCCAGCGATGGGCACCGCAAAGTCCGAAATATTTTTGAGAATTTTCGAAAATGTTGAAAATTTTCCGAAAGTTTTCCAAATTAATTTGAAAAATTGAAAAATTCTAAAAATTCTTTGAAGCGGTCTAGACTTTTATTTGTAGATTTAAAATTATGTTTAACGCTTTAATTCGTTTTAATTTGACCAGAAGGAGTTTAAAGCCATTGGGGTTATCGAAAAAGGGAACACACTGGGAAAGCCGGAAAATTAGTTTTCCGTATTTTTTCCAGAAAACACCAGCCCAGGTTTATCATTACAGGGACCTTGTTTTCGGGCTTGGGTCCAGTGCATCGCTGGCTTTAAGGTCCTGGTACCCCAAAAACGCTCCAAGTTTGCACTAATTTGATCAAAATTCAATAATACAAAACCTGGAAAATTGCCGCTGAAAACCTTGAAAAACCTGGAAAAACCTGGAAATTGAAACTGAAAAGTCCGCATGAACCCTGCTGGGGGCCGAGACCCCAGAACTTTTTAATTTGTAACGTCTGAGGAATTTTTTCAAAGTATTCTTTGAAATAAAGACAAGAGCTGAAACTACGTTTTCATGCACGCAAATGATGCAAAACTGGTCAAATTATTGTGATGGTAAATTGTAGTAAATACGCTCCGAATGCGCGAAAGTTTTTGAAAAGTGGGAGTTTACACACTGTTAGAGGAAAAATTTCTGGGGTCCACAATTTTGGGGGAGTTCCCCCTTCCCCCGGCCTGGCTACGCGCCTGTCAGTATGTCTGCCTGCCGCAGCATTTTATAATCAAATTAAGTAATGTTTCTGGGTTTATATGTACATAGAGTGGAGGTGTGGGGAGGGACCCCTACGTTTGGGCTTGCTCCGCTTGACATTTTCCTCTCACTCGTCCTCACACCACTTTTTCGGGCTCTCTACTCACTGGTGTTGTTTAATGGCCCAATTATCTGTGGATCGGTCGGCATCTGTCGGCCACCTGCCGTCCTGAAAGCGCTTGCCCAGGGTCGGCTGGCCGGTCTGTGCCACTTTTTACCAGCTATAAATAAGCAAGTAAATCTGTAAAAGATTTGGTAGATTTCAAGGAAGGTTTTGGTAGGTTCAGGGTGATAAGCCGTAGGAACTGTCGCTGGCCGGGTGGTCGCCCCGTATTTGACCGGCCGGCTTATCATCATTGGGTGGTCGGCCAGGCCAGAAACCGCTGTCCCCAGTAACTGCCAGATTTAAGGATTTTTGATCAATTATCAGGGTTGGGAGTCTCGGTCTCGCCCAAAAGCCGAGCCTTGGCCAGTCTCGGTCTCGGAGCGAGAGCGGAAATGTTTTGAATTCAATGCAGTGAAAATTAACAAAAGAGGTGCGGAAACCGTGGTGTGTTTATGTGCTAAAGTAGTTAATCTTTTTTAATTGTTTCAGATTCTGATGAAGCTTTCTACTTCCTCATGAACAAACTATTTCTTTGCAGTTCTTTTTATTGCTTTGTTTTTGTTGTTATAACTTGTGTTTTTAAATTTTGAATAAAGCAGTTCATGTGTTTGGTAGTTAGTAAAGCAATTGTTCTCATGTTATTGGTTACGTTATGTTTTGTCTAGATAATATGAGTAGAGTGTCCTCGATGCAATGTCGGGATTGGTCGTTTAGGCTTTGGGTGAGGGGGGGCACCTCCAGGGTAGGTTTCCATGCTGGTTACGGCAGCCCCAAAAATCGAATTGTTGAAGTTTGATATCTACTGTCAGTTTTGCACTATATTGAAGAGTCTTGGCTAACCACGATTTAAAGTGTGCAATTTCAAAGTTAGTCAAAACGTTCGGAAACTGTGGCCGGATATGAGCAGTTTTCGGCAATGGAACTGGTTGAAATAAAATTTTGAAGGGTTACAAATTAGACTGAATTAGATACATTTTTTGTCGGTCAAATCCGGAGTGCTGATCCGTCGTTCGAACTGAATTATAAGAAGCAAACAGTGTAACTGTTTGAAGGTTTGGTTTTGCATTGACAAACATGAGTGCATTTCAGACGCCAGTAGACGCGCATATGCAAGCGTCTGCATCCGGTCGTGAGAGTGAAGATGTTACTAAAAGGCGTGGTACAATCTGAGGCGTCGACGCGCGTCTTTATGCGTTCGCGACTATAAATGCACCATTGCTACAGTAGAGTTGAGCCGGGGCCGTCGTCGGTGGTGTATCATATTTCCCCTCAAGGTGAAACCTAGCCAGACGATGCTGCAAATTCAGGTTTAAACTCAAACAGCACCTATTTTAAAATTTGGTAAATTTCAAGTAAAACTACTGATGTTAAAATTTTGAGCATCTTGTGGATTTTTCTTTGATGTGATGAAAAGTGTCAGAAAACAGCAGGGAAAATACAACAAAATCAATTTCCTCAGGGGTCTGAAAAAAATGAGAGATTTTAAATAAAATTCTTTTGGCTGGCAGGATCAAAATCTTTCATATTGAAAACATCAGAAGTTTCGATAGAAGGAAACGGCTTTAATATTAAAAGAGTTAAAAACAGAAACAAATTCGTAATGAGGAAAGTTTTATAAATGAGTATTTTAGCGGTGACAAGTGATAAATTAGACACATTGGTGTTACCGTAAAAAAATGTTGATTTTACAAAAAACTTGTTAAAAACAGCAAAGTCTCTGTTAAAGATACGAACATTTACAGCTCCTAATAAGTGTGAAATTGTTTTCAGCACTTTTGCTTGCACTTAAAGTTAAATGGAAACTCTATAGAAATGTCGGTAGGTTGCCGACATTTCCATAGAGAGTTGCTATTTAAGGGGGGGGGTATACCAAATACACTAATGACAAAAATTTTTCCGATTGTCCTCAAACTTTGTCACATATTAGTACCTGGGTTCCTTCAAAATAATTAAAAGTTTGGATGGTTTTTGTTTTTCACAGCGTTCACAGCAGCCTCGCAAAGTTGCTGACCTACGGCTTTTTCCTGCATGGGGGTGGTCGAAGTTTTTGCGATTTTTCTCCGGACTGCTAAGAGCAAATGTCTTGAATTTTCATGTGAACATAAAGGATACATAAGACTATCGTTGGGTATGCGCAACTTCAAAACTGGCTGAGTACACGCAGGTGCAGCACGACATTTACCATGCATCCCACCCTCAAATTATGGCAATTGACGTATTTCGATTGAGACCTAATCCGCTGCAAGCATCCGACTGGGCTCAAATTTTGCACACAGATGTCTCTTAATACTATAAATATGTGTGCAAAATTTGAAGCGTTTTGACCGAATCAGTAAAAAGTTATACAACATTTTGTTCAATTTTTGCTGTCAGAGGCGCAAAATTGGCTTCCCGCCAAAAATGCCAAATTTTCAAAATCGTCGAATTACTACAAAAAAGTACTCATTCGATAGATCTCATCATTCTAAACAACTTTTCTAATTGCACCAAGCCACGATATTGCTTCTTCGATGAGATAAATTCCATCAAAGTTTTGCTACATGCCGATTTTGAGCATTTTTTCACTGTTAGCCACATAATTAAGCAGTCATTAAAAAACCATTACACAACTTGAACCAGCCAAACCTGGCACATATTTGACCTTATATCCTGGCTATATTCTGTAAAAATTTCAGAAGATTTGGAGCACTTTGGTGGATTAGGCTCGAAACGGCGACAGGTCACCTAGTGAAAATTTTACAATTTTTAATGTTTGCGGCTACAGTACTCCCGAACGAGAAGCTTCTGTGAGCTGCCATTTGGCATGTATATAACCCGTGTCCATGGAAATATGTGTGCAAAGTTTTAGGTCTGTAGCTTTACCCGAAAAAAATTCAGAGCTTCCGAAAGACCAATCTAAATTTTGAAAAAATGAACAAAAATTTTCAGTTTGGGACCCCATGCAGCTCGGATGTCATGGGATATATCAATGCCTTATATTAACTTTTTAACTATGATATGTTACCTACTTGCATGCAAAAAACTAGCGCTCTCCGAAGAAGTTGGGCAAACCCCTGGGTATACCCCCCCCTTAACCCTGTTTAATTTGCTGCACCTTTTGGCTAGGTTTCATACAGCTTGGACAGGGGAGGGGAATATCACAGGGGGAATCATACCTTATAGGCAGGGGGTAAATATCACTAGAAAAGTCTTGTACGACACCGGGCCGGGACGTTTCCGGCTTTGGAAGAGCAGGCCCTTCCCGGCTTGTCGTCCGTCCCGGACCTCCTGGCGCTGAAACAGTCCTCCGGGTCGGGGCCTTGAAAAGGGCCGCGGGCTTCGGCCCGGACCGTCAATATAAGTACTAGTAGGCCCGGGCACTCTCGTAGCGGCACAACTTTACTCTCCTGCTGACTTTGCTTAATCTGCTGATCCAATCCAGTCCCCGATTCGATTCTGATCCACATCTCTACTGGAATTGGATTTCAAGCTCGTTTTGGCAAAGCAATCTGAAATACTCATCGCATTCGGTTGGAGTTTTAGAATGAGAAACTGCCGGCAAAGTAAAACAGACTTCGTCGTGTACTTCCTGTGGTGGCAGAGTGATACCGTAACTTCAATATGTGACTAAATATCTGCATGGAAGTAGGAAAATTTTCTGTTTATCACATAACAACTGTCACTATTGGATAAATGCCGTTGGTTTACAATGCTAAAAACAATATACAAGGGTGGAACCATGAAGAGGGTCCAGGAGGTTTTAGGCATCTTTTGGAGAGAAAAATAGAATTTTGAATAATTACGCACAGTGTAAACGTGTACTAGAATAATACAAGATTATAAACGAAAGAAAGGAGGATGTTGCTACAGCACCTCCGACCCGAAAAATTCGGGCCTTCGCTGGGGATCGATCCCACAACCTTAGGCTATCTAGGCCAACGCTCTTACCGATTGAGCCAAATCGAACCAAGCTTAAGTTTGAATTCGTTCCCAAACTGTGGTGACAGGTTTTTGAATAGGCATATAGCATATGACAAAAAGCCGCTGGAATAAGCAGTATAATTATGAAGTATAAATATGAAATACAAATCTGAACTCGAAGTACACTACAAAGACTGTTTAATCTTATATTCATCAGCATGCATCAACAGATTATTCGACCTGATCACGACAGACCAGTTTTCTTATAATTCTGTAAAACATTTGCCCAATTTGGTCAGGCCTCCGTTTTTTCAGACCCGTGCCATTTCAAAAGGCACTATTGTTAATACATTAAGGGGAGATGCTTGTTGCCCAGTTATTTCTTACTTTAAGAAATTTATGTTGTTTAAATTTATTTAGATTTAACACAGAGGATTTAATTTTTCGGCTTGATAATAATTTGATGATAATTGAGACGTTTTTATATGCTAAGGTTGATTATCTGTATGGAAAGTGCTACTAGTTGAAGACAAGTTGAATCATTCCTCAACGTATTAATTGACATAACAGTTGGCATTAACAGTTGCCTTACCCCAGATCAAGACAGAAATGTGTGAACAGGTGGCAAACAAGAATATTGTTAATTGAGTTAATAGTTTTGATAAAGTAATAGAATTTAGTTGGCCAAACTAATTGGTCGTTGGCAGGCCAACTTTCTGACGGCTAGATTTGCTGCTTAAAACATCCCGCGCCGGCCAGTACTCGACCCGGAGCTCGGAGGTCTTTTTCAAGGCCCGACAGGCCCGGCAAGATCCCGGTATGCAAGAGACTGCTAGATAGGCTGGGATCGGGCCGGGCCCTTCTGCAGCTGATCGGGCAAAGGGCCCGGCCTGAGCTCGCTGTCCTATAATCCGGACACATTCCTGTCCAGCGCAGGCCGGGCCGGATCCAGAGGCCCGCTTCTAGAGCCGGGCACAACTTTTGTTAAGCCGTGTTTGTAAAACCCTAACACTAGTTGCAAGGTTTGGACTCGCCTTTTGAACAGTGACTTAAAACTTAGCCAATTAAAAAATGAGAATAGCCAAATCCATCCACAAATAGTTGTAGAATAGATAAACTCAATCACGAGAAGTTTATTCTATGTTCTCGCGACGTATGCCGTTGTACACGTTACACAGTTGTGTAATTATTCAAAATTTATTTTCCCAAAGAGAACGGACCTGGCACGAATGTTTTGTACCGGTTTTGTATAAGCAGAAAATTTTCCTACTTCCATGCAGTATAGTCACAATTAGTATTTTTGAGTCGCGGTTTTACGTTTGCCTAAACATATCATCTGCCACCCAGGAGTACCACGAATTGTTTTATTGCCGCATTTATCTAAAATCCACCGAGCGAGAATTCAATGTTTGAAAACGAGTTGAAAGGATGTGGATCAGAATCGAATCGGGGACTGGATTGGATCAGCAGATTAAGAAAGTATGCGAAGCTCAGCTGGAGCCTTTTAAGGGAGGTAGGTAGTTTATTGGGCGAGGACTTGTTTCTCAGCGCCAGGAGTCGGAGGACGGCGGACGACTAGGCGGGAGGAGGGCCCTGCTCTTCCAATGCAAAGAAACGCCGGACGGTGTCCGTACCCGGTGTCCTGTATTTTACCCCCGCTTTAGGTAGTGCCCCTGTTGATTTTTCCCCTCCGCACCCCGCCGTATGTTGCATGCCTGGATCAGGGCAGGAGACCTAAGTCACGGCGAGTGGGGTTAAGGGGGGTATACTTAGGGATTTGCCCAACTTCTTCGGAGAGCGCTAGTTTTTTGCATGCAAGTAGGGTAACATATCATAGTTAAAAAGTTAATATAAGGCATTGATATATCCCATGACATCCGAGCTGCATGGGGTCCCAAACTGAAAATTTTTGTTCATTTTTTCAAAATTTAGATTGAGTCTTTCGGAAGCTCTGGATTTTTTTTCGGGTAAAGCTACAGACCTAAAACTTTGCACACATATTTCCATGGACACGGGTTATATACATGCCAAATGGCAGCTCACAGAAGCTTCTCGTTCGGGAGTACTGTAGCCGCAAACATTAAAAATTGTAAAATTTTCACTAGGTGACCTGTCGCCGTTTCGAGCCTAATCCACCAAAGTGCTCCAAATCTTCTGAAATTTTTACAGAATATAGCCAGGATATAAGGTCAAATATGTGCCAGGTTTGGCTGGTTCAAGTTGTGTAATGGTTTTTTAATGACTGCTTAATTATGTGGCTAACAGTGAAAAATGCTCAAAATCGGCATGTAGCAAAACTTTGATGGAATTTATCTCATCGAAGAAGCAATATCGTGGCTTGGTGCAATTAGAAAAGTTGTTTAGAATGATGAGATCTATCGAATGAGTACTTTTTTGTAGTAATTCGACGATTTTGAAAATTTGGCATTTTTGGCGGGAAGCCAATTTTGCGCCTCTGACAGCAAAAAAAATTGAACAAAATGTTGTATAACTTTTTACTTTTTTTTTGGATTCGTTTGTACAAAACGCTTCAAATTTTGCACACATATTTATAGTATTAAGAGACATCTGTGTGCAAAATTTGAGCCCAGTCGGATGCTTGCAGCGGATTAGGTCTCAATCGAAATACGTCAATTGCCATAATTTGAGGGTGGGATGCATGGTAAATGTCGTGCTGCACCTGCGTGTACTCAGCCAGTTTTGAAGTTGCGCATACCCAACGATAGTCTTATGTATCCTTTATGTTCACATGAAAATTCAAGACATTTGCTCTTAGCAGTCCGGAGAAAAATCGCAAAAACTTCGACCACCCCCATGCAGGAAAAAGCCGTAGGTCAGCAACTTTGCGAGGCTGCTGGGGAAAAAAAAAAAATAAAGAAGGAAAGGAAATAGGAAGAAAGGGAAAAGGAAAATTTTGATAGGTGGAAAGAAAGGAAGGGAAAGAATAGAGTATGGGGGAAAAGGGAAAAAAAATTAATATAGAAGGAAATAGAATAAAGAGATTTGGTAAAGTTGAAAAAAATAGGAAAAGGGAAAAGAGAAAAAATATAAAAATAGAATTGTGTAATAAAAAGAGAAAGGAAGAAAGATGAGATAGAAAAGAATTTATAAAAAGAGAGGAAATGTTGGAAAGGAAAAAAAAGAAAAATAATAAGAGAAAATTTAAAAGTAGTAGAATAAAATTTAAAAGGGGGAAGAAGTGGGAGGGAGGATGAGGGGAAAGAAAAGGAGAGATTGGATAGAGAAAGGTAAGGGGAAGAGGGGAGAGAGAAGAAAAAAGGGGGAAGAGGATAGGGAGGGGAGAAAGTTGGGGAAAAAAAAAAAGGAATTGTTTGAAGTGAAAGAGGAAAAGAATGGATTGAGAAAAAAGTATAAAGAGAAAAAAAGGGAAGAAGGAAAGAAGTTTGAATTGGAAGGGGAAGAAATAAGGAAGAAGGAAAAAAATGGGGGGGATGGAGGGGAAAAGAAGAAACGAAGAGAGGAATATATATAAGAAAAAATAAGGGAAAAAGAGAAAATGTAAAAAAAAAGAAGTTATAAAATAAAAAAAAGTTATAAAAAAAAAAAAAGAATAAAAGAATGAAAGAAATAGTTTGGAGGGAGAAAAGAGAAAAATAAAAAGATAATATTAAAAAAAGGTGGATTTGAGGGGGGGGGGAGGGGGGGGGAGGATGAAAAAAGGGGGGAAGGGTGGGGTAAAAAGGGAAGGGGAAAATGAGGTAAGAGGAAAGAGTATAAGGAAGGGAAGGGGGGGGAGGGGGAAGGAGGAGAAGATATGGGATAAAAAAAGGAGAGAGAGAGGGGGGGGGGGGGGGAAGAAAAAAAGAGAGAGGTAGGGATATGAAAAAGGGGGGGAGGGGGATTAGAAAAAAAGAGAGGAAATAATAATAAATATGAAGTTGGGGGAAGTAGTTTTTTGGAAGAAATGAGAGAAATAAAAGGGGGTAGGGGATAGAGAGAGGGTTTAGTGGTGAAGAGGGGGGGGGGGGGAAGGAGAGGGGGGTGGAGAGGGGGGGAAGGAATTAGGGAGGAATTTTAAGATGAAGAGGATAGGAGGGAGGAAATTGGGGAGAAGGGGAATTTTGAAGGGGAAAAGAGAGGATGGGAATGGGAGTGGGGAGTTTATAATTGGGTGTTGGTTTGTATAGAGTGGAGGGGGGTAGTTGGGGGGGAATTTGGGAGGGGTAGGATTGGGGGGGGGAGGGGGGAGGGGGGGGGGGATTTAAGTATAAAGGAATTGTAAAAGTTTGAGTTTAAGAGGTGGGAGGGGGGGGGGGGGGGGGGGGGGTGGGGTTTTGGGGGGGGGAGAAAGGAGTAAGAGTTTAAGGTTTTGTATTAGGGTGGGGGGGAAGGGTGGAGGGGGAGGAGAGGGTGTTTTGTTTGAGTGAAATTAAAAAGAGGGGGGAGTGGTGTGTGGGTAGTAATTTTAGTTTGGGGAAGTATTAGAAAAATATTTGAGTTTTTTGTGTTGTGTTATGGTTATTTGTAAGAGTGTGTGGTAGTGTAAAGATTGTGTTGGTGTGGTAGTTGAGGAGGTGGGTGGGTGGTGTAGGTGGGGGGGGGAGGGTAGGTAGGTGTGGAGAAAAATGTGTGATAGAGTTGTAGTTAAGAGTTGGAAAGTTTAGGGTTAAGTTAGTAAAAGTTGGAGTGGGGTGAGAGTTTGGATGGTGGTTGATAAATTTGAAGGGTAAAATAGAGATAGTATTTTGGGGGGGGGTGGTTAAGAAGAAAAGTGTGTTGAAGGTTTGGTGGAAAGGGTTAGGAGTAGAGGTTGAGGGGGGGAGGTGAGTGTTATAAAAGGGTGGTAGAGGGTGGGGTTGGTGGATATAAGATTGTAAGTAGAGTGAGGGGGGTGTGGGGGAAGGTGAAATAGAGAGGTGAAATTAGGTTTAAATAAAAGATATTTTAAATTTGGTATTAAGTAAATATGTGTTAAATTTGTGGGTGGTGGAAAGTGTAGAAAAAGAGGAAATAAAAAAATATAGGGGGAAAAAAGAGAGTTTTATAATTGGGGAGGAAAATTTTTTGAAAAAGAAGTTTGAGGAGGAGGTTTATTTAAAAGAGTTAAAAAAGAAAAATTGTAGAGGAAATTTTTAGAGTTTTAGGGTGAGTGTAGGTATGGTGTTTGTAAAAAATGTTGTTTAAAATTGTTAAAAAAGAAATGTTAAGTAGAATTAATTATAGTGGTGTTTAGTTGTGTAAGTTTGGGGTTAGATTGGGGGATTGGGAGAGTTGTTTTAAGGGGGGGGGGAAATAATAGAAAAATTTGGAATGATATGGGTAAATATTAAAATGGTGGTTTTAGGTTGTGGGTGGTAATGGGTAGAAATTTGGGTGGAGATTGTGGTGGGTAGAAATTGTTTAGGGGTTGGAGTTTTTGTGTTGGTTTGATTGGTTGGGGGTTTGGGAGAAATGAAAAGTGTAAATTTTGGGATGAATTTTGTGGTGGGGGGGGGGGGGGGGGTGAACGCTGTGAAAAACAAAAACCATCCAAACTTTTAATTATTTTGAAGGAACCCAGGTACTAATATGTGACAAAGTTTGAGGACAATCGGAAAAATTTTTGTCATTAGTGTATTTGGTATACCCCCCCCCTTAAATAGCAACTCTCTATGGAAATGTCGGCAACCTACCGACATTTCTATAGAGTTTCCATTTAACTTTAAGTGCAAGCAAAAGTGCTGAAAACAATTTCACACTTATTAGGAGCTGTAAATGTTCGTATCTTTAACAGAGACTTTGCTGTTTTTAACAAGTTTTTTGTAAAATCAACATTTTTTTACGGTAACACCAATGTGTCTAATTTATCACTTGTCACCGCTAAAATACTCATTTATAAAACTTTCCTCATTACGAATTTGTTTCTGTTTTTAACTCTTTTAATATTAAAGCCGTTTCCTTCTATCGAAACTTCTGATGTTTTCAATATGAAAGATTTTGATCCTGCCAGCCAAAAGAATTTTATTTAAAATCTCTCATTTTTTTCAGACCCCTGAGGAAATTGATTTTGTTGTATTTTTCCTGCTGTTTTCTGACACTTTTCATCACATCAAAGAAAAATCCACAAGATGCTCAAAATTTTAACATCAGTAGTTTTACTTGAAATTTACCAAATTTTAAAATAGGTGCTGTTTGAGTTTAAACCTGAATTTGCAGCATCCGTCTGGCTAGGTTTCACCTTGAGGGGAAATATGATACACCACCGACGACGGCCCCGGCTCAACTCTACTGTAGCAATGGTGCATTTATAGTCGCGAACGCATAAAGACGCGCGTCGACGCCTCAGATTGTACCACGCCTTTTAGTAACATCTTCACTCTCACGACCGGATGCAGACGCTTGCATATGCGCGTCTACTGGCGTCTGAAATGCACTCATGTTTGTCAATGCAAACCAAACCTTCAAACAGTTACACTGTTTGCTTCTTATAATTCAGTTCGAACGACGGATCAGCACTCGGATTTGACCGACAAAAAATGTATCTAATTCAGTCTAATTTGTAACCCTTCAAAATTTTATTTCAACCAGTTCCATTGCCGAAAACTGCTCATATCCGGCCACAGTTTCCGAACGTTTTGACTAACTTTGAAATTGCACACTTTAAATCGTGGTTAGCCAAGACTCTTCAATATAGTGCAAAACTGACAGTAGATATCAAACTTCAACAATTCGATTTTTTGGGGCTGCCGTAACCAGCATGAAACCCTACCCTGGAGGTGCCCCCCTCACCCAAAGCCTAAACGACCAATCCCGACATTGCATCGAGGACACTCTACTCATATTATCTAGACAAACACTTGTAACCAATAACATGAGAACAATTGCTTTACTAACTACCAAACACATGAACTGCTTTATTCAAAATTTAAAAACACAAGTTATAACAACAAAAACAAAGCAATAAAAAGAACTGCAAAGAAATAGTTTGTTCATGAGGAAGTGAAAGCTTCATCAGAATCTGAAACAATTAAAAAAGATTAACTACTTTAGCACATAAACACACCACGGTTTCCGCACCTCTTTTGTTAATTTTCACTGCATTGAATTCAAAACATTTACGCTCTCGCTCCGAGACCGAGACTAGCCAAGGCTCGGCTTTTGGGCGAGACCGAGACTCCCAACCCTGATAATTGATCAAAAATCCTTAAATCTGGCAGTTACTGGGGACAGCGGTTTCCTGGCCTGGCCGACCACCCAATGATGATAAGCCGGCCGGTCAAATACGGGGCGACCACCCGGCCAGCGCGACAGTTCCTACGGCTTATCACCCTGAACCTACCAAAACCTCCTAGAAATCTACCAAATCTTTTACAGATTTACTTGCTTATTTATAGCTGGTAAAAAGTGGCACAGACCGGCCAGCCGACCCACAGGCAAGCGCTTTCAGGACGGCAGGTGTAGCCGACAGATGCCGACCGATCCACAGATAATTGAGCCATTAAACAACACCAGTGAGTATAGAGCCCGAAAAAGTGGTGAGGACGAGTGAGAGGAAAATGTCAAGCGGAGCAAGCTAGCGTAGGGGTCCCCCCCCACACCTCCACTCTATGTACATATAAACCAGAAACTTTTCTTAATTTGATTATAAAATGCTGCGGCAGGCAGACCATACTGACGGCGTGTAGCCAGGCGCGGGGAAGGGGAACTCCCCCAAAAATTGTGACCCCAGAAATTTTTCCTCTAACAGTGTGTAAACTCCCACTTTTCAAAAACTTTCGCGCATTCGGAGCGTATTTACTACAATTTACCATCACAATAATTTGACCAGTTTTGCATCATTTGCGTGCATGAAAACGTAGTTTCAGCCTTTGTCTTTATTTCAAAGAATACTTTGAAAAAAATTCCTCAGACGTTACAAATTAAAAAGTTCTGGGGTCTCTGATTCTGGCAGGGTTCATGCGGACTTTTCAGTTTCAATTTCCAGAAAACACTAAAAGCCCAGGTTTATCATTACAGGGACCTTGTTTTCGGGGGCCTTTGGGTCCAGCACTGCATCGCTGGCTTTAAGGTCTTCCTGGTACCCCAAAAACGCTCCAAGAAAATTTTAAGCACCAATTTGATCAAAAATTCAATAATACAAACCTGGAAAAAATTGCCGCTGAAAACCCCCCTCCTCAAGTGAAAAACTCGCCCTGGAAAAACCTGGAAATTGAAACTGAAAAGTCCGCATGAA